>JAUMHL010000012.1:17205493-17240158 GCA_032362345.1 Sandelia bainsii | reverse complement strand
TGGTTTAGATTCCAATTCATTTAGGTCCATTTCTTTAGTGCACTTATGTAGCATTTTATATTTCTCATGGTGTTGGCATAATGTGATATTACCATGAAATTAACTAGAAACAACTACTACTGGTACTTTACAGCTCTCTTTCTTGGTTATTACACAGAAATTGTCATGTATGCTTCCAGGTAATTTCTGTAACTCTTAGTGTGGGTTTCATCTGATATTACCATGAAATAAAGGAGGAACAAGTAGTTTGGTACTTTACAGCTCTCTTTCTTGGTTATTACACAGAAATTGTCATGTATTTTTTCAGGTAATTTCTGTATCTGTAATTGTCACAAAGCCACTGTTTTTCTCTGCTGTACAATTATTATAGTGAGTTTTCTCCTTAATTGGAACCAAGAGAAGAGCTTCAGAGTAAAAGTGTCTCTACAGGGGTGTCCACATACTGAAAGAAACCTTAACATCTGTTATGTTCAGCTGTGCTGAGTTTCATATTTTCTATTCATCCCTCATCAGCACAAACGTGAAACTGTAAGAATTAATTAATAGGCCACATGGCTCCTGCATAAAGCGACTGCAAAATAATGCGTGCACAGTGTAGTGAACTGAATAATGTCTGACCATCTTGTCGAGATCCCTCTGGAGATTGTTCTTCTCCATGTGAATCTTCTCGTAGGCCTGGATCACATCCTCCAGCTGCTCCTCTCTCTCCTTTCTCTTCTGGAGCTAAAGCCGAGATACAGAGAAAGAGAAGCTGTGACATACATACTTACTTTTTTCAAAAAATTCTTTGTCAGTTTTCAAACTTCCTCACAAAGACAGAGACAGAGAGAGAGAGAGAAAACACCAGAAACTTTCATTGTGAGAGTCATCAAATGTGTTTCTTAAGAAACTGTTGTGTAACCAAGCAAATTTGGGACACACAAATCCTGACAGCTCAGCATGTACAGCAACGCCTCCCCCATCATGACAAATGGATAAATCATGATTTCAACATTATTTGAAAAGAACTTTGTGAAGTCTTGCTGATGTATTCTCCTCACAGCATTGTCTAATGGGAGGGTGAATGTCACTATCACCAAAACAAAACAGGCGCCGATACACAAGTGAGATTTTTCTTTTTAATTGACTAATGTATGGTCACTTTAGAGAGCACAGAGAATGAGAGTGGGAGCGAGATAAACAGAGAGGACAAAGAGGTGTCTCGCTGCGGAGTGACTGTTCACTGTGTCTGTGGTAACATATGGTTTAGAAAACTAGCTCCGAGGTGAGGACGCCTTGTCAACAGCATCGTGACTGCAGAGTGCGTGGTTTACTCCAGAGGTAGAGTTTTGAAATGACACGCACACGGAGACTTACATTTTAAGGATGGTGTCATTATCGCCTTCTTATTTTCTCACTTCCATCTGGATACTGTTAGTGGGACTGATTTGTTGTGCTAAAATGTCTCTTAAGATCTGTCAGATTTTGTTTTAAGCAGAGGAAACATGGCAAAGGTCACTAAAATTGGACAATTAAAGCATCATTTTGGTTGGTTTATCTTTATTATTAACACTACTAATCAAAGTAACTCAATATTTTTGGCTTCCAACCAAACTTGGCACAAAGTGTGGCCACATTTTCTCAGTACTGGCAAAAGAAAATGCACATGAAAGCATGTTTCTACACAAATTTCACATTTTGCTTTTATTGATGCACAAACCTATCCAACTTTTTTGCAACATTTTTCACATGGAAATGCTGTTATTGCTCCACCCAAGTCTAAAAGAGCAAGAAACACGAGCAATCAGATCATCAAAATGATCGTAAACAAACCAGCAGTACAAATTACGTCTTTATTTAGAGATAAAACCAGAAATATGAAACCACAACAATTTACGATATAGATATAAATTTAACTGAATAATTTATATTTATTTATTTATTTTTTATATTTATTATATTTATAAGAAGTTTGAACAAACACAGTCTCCCTCCCCACAATCTTCAAAATGTGCCGTGGCTCAATTTGATAAACCCAGGGTGATGCTAGACTAGTTGCTCATGGGGGCTAATGTTTGCAAAGTTTAGATTGATATTACTGTTGGACAGAGGTGGTATATGTACACAAAGTTAATACTGTAAATACTGTAAAAGTGCAAGAACTTGCCTAAAAGAGTACTGCAAGTAGAAGTTCCAATTCCTTACACAAGTTGATGGACAATATACATGTTCAAGTACAAAAGTAAAGTAAAAGAAAACAAACATTATTTAAACACATTGAATTCCATGCACTAAAATAAGGCACTTATCTCCTAGTGATTAATTTAAACATAAGGGTGAAAGATCTGTGTCATTATAGAGACTTGTGTGGAAAACAGACAGCAGCTGGTTTTACTTCATTCACTGCCATGTGGTGAATCCTTAAAACTAGATCCTAATTTATTAGTATATGAATATTTTGAGTTGAAAGTCAAAGTAACCGATACAGACGCAGATGTAAATTTGCCTTCTAAGCAATTTCTGACTCATTTACAACCAAAATAAATCATCATGTCAAATTACAGGATGAATTTAAATCTTTTATTTCTATATGTTTAGTCCAGTTGGGTTTAGCTTCCCCTTCCCTTTCCCCCAGTTTAATGTGTGTGTGTGTGTCTGACAGAAGCAACACTCCATCAGCTTTGATGACACACAGGTTCATAATTATTGCAGGAGAAAACTGTGCTTTTAAAGGTGAGACGGAGAGTGTGAAGTGTGAAGTGCAGCTCTTCTTTTCAACTGCGGCTGCTCGTTAGTGGCTGCAGCATCATACTGCTGACACCGTTTCTTTCTGTCACCATCTCACCGGGAAGACTGAATTTTGGATCAGTCTAATTATCTTTGGATTTATTTTGGATCGTGTCTGACTGCCCTCAGGTTCATTTGTGTGTCTTTTTTTGGCCCTTGTATAAAAAAAAGGAAAGCAAATACATCAGATAATTCTCAATTTGAAATCATGATACATTTACCTCCCAGATTTGAAAAATTAACTTGGTTGATGCCATGTTGTAATTAATGATAACAATGAATTAACACAAAGTACGGTGGCCCTGAGGGCTCATCACACTGTAAACAGACAAAACATAAGGAAATTAAGAAAATCACAGACGACAACACAAATGTTTTTGAAAGCACCACCAAAAATACAATTAGTTAAAACAATGAGCATTTTAGCTTGTTTTCTAATGTCAGTGAAGTTCAGTAACTTGCTTGTATTCATCACTTTTTAGTTCCCCCCTTGACTGCAGTGTTTCTAAGGGGATACTAAAGAGTGACGGACACAGCTTTATTGCCATGGTGACTTACATGTACATTAAGTGTCTTACTTCAGCTTGAGTTGTCATCTGTGCTGTTTGCAGTGTTTTGCAGCGTTTTGCAGCATGTTTCAGAATTTTGGTTGTGTTTTGTTTTTGCTATTTGTTTCCTTAAAGATACAGTACGTAACTCCTTTCAAACGTCTTTCTTCAAGGAATACGTTAAAAAATACAATCTTAAAGACAATGTGGAGGCTCTGTCGAAGCCGCCTGTGATGTAGACTCACTGAATGGAAAAATTACCTTCCTCTGCAACTAAACTGCACACACAATTACATATTTGTAATGAATGTAACCCTGTAAAGATTATGTTCCACTGTTTTAAATGAACGAAGCCTTTCTGTTTATTAACAGAAAGTGAGTTGCTGCGAGGTGGATGGGCCTGTAATGCACAGGACTCACATACGAGTCCACCAGGGAGACTTTAATGTAAAAAAAGGACTTTGTTTAAGGTTAGACAAAGATGGTTGTCTTGCATAAAGGTTAATAAACACATAGTGAGTGACGTGATTGTTGGAGTGCTCTCAATTAACCAGCCCACATTCTTTTCCTGAACTTAACAAAGTGCTGTGAGTGCCTGAACCCAACTTAAAAACTTTAAATCTGGTTGTTCAGCGTGTTGCAGCTTCTCATTTATTTATGTCAGTCTTTCCTCATTATGTTTAAAGAAAATATTCCGGTTGCAGTTACGTTCCCTACAAAACTGCATTTCTGACTGCAGTTTAGTTGTATAGAAATGTTATTTTTAGGAGACTGTGTTGGATACTCGCCTGTTTTTGAGACTTAAAGTATGGGGGCATTCTCATTTCTGTCATGATCTGTGTCCCTTGGTTGTTTGTGTTTTGTTTTTGATCACGTCCTTGTTGTGATGTTTTGATTTCTCCTCATGTTTCCTGGTCTTCTGTCTTGCTCTTCGTTGTCACTTTCCCTGCCTCCTGTTTTTCTCCCACACTCTCCTGGCCACACCCCCTTTCATTCATGCTCTTAGTTCTGTGTTCTCACCTGCCACGCCCCTGCTCCTAGTCACTCTCCCAGCTGTCTTCTCTTTTGTAATTAGTTGCACTCCTTTATATTCATGCTTCACTAGTCACTCCCTGTCAGATTGTCTGTGTTTGTCCCCTGCTATGCTGTTTCCCCGCTGTTCTCATTCTGTCTTTATGCCTCCTTGTTTTTGCCACTGCCTGCCCTTGTATTTTCCTGGACACTGCTTGTTGTAAGTTTTGAGTTTTGTCTGACTTTTGCATTTAGTTCTTGCCTTGTCTTCTTGTCTCCTGCCTCCGTTCTGCCATGTTTATGTTTAGTCTTTTGTCTGGTTTTTGTTCACTGTTAGTTTCATTTCGTTTCTAGTTTTTGCTGTAGAGTTTTGCCTCTGTCAGGAGTGATTTTCTGTTTAGGTTTTTCCCCTGGTACATATATTTGGGCCCAGCTGAAGGCCCAGTCACGGGACCCCTATTACACCTCCCTTGCTGACTTGGGGACTCCATCTGTTCCTACCACCCCGGAGGGTTTTGCCCATCAACGTAAGTGACGGCCCCTTGCTTCAACTCCAGTTCCACTTTCCGACACAACTCCTACTCTCTACGCAGCTCCAGCTTCAGTCATCGCTGCTGCAGCTCCAACACTAACCTCAGCATCAGCCCCTGACCCTGTCCCCATATCTGCTGTGGCCCTGCTTTCGCCTCCTGTTCCTGGGCACGTTGACGCCGCCACGTCACCGCAGCCTGCTCCTGTTCCTGGGCGCCATTAGTGTGTTTAGTGTTTAATAAATCCCTTGCCCCCACCATCCTGTGTGTCTGGTTTGCTTTTGGGTCCGCCATCTTGCGATTCGTGACAATTTCCTAACGATGACGAGTGAAGTGCATATTGTGGTTTTAAGTTACATTACAGTGAGATCTCAGGACCACCGTATTATTTGATTGTAATGAGAATTGCACTTTAGTGCCAGAATTTCCTTAAATTCTTCAGTTTTCTTTGTTACATGCTGCCTTTTGCTCATTTCCCATTTAAAATAAAAAAAATAAAAAAAAAAATACAGAAATTAGTCACTGTTGTTGCCATTCTGCTGATGAACCTGCTAGTGGGGCCCTGGGCAAAACTAAGGAGCTGTTCCCATATTAAGGCTGCATTTCTTCCTTTATCTGCAGTTGTATAAGAAAATGCATAATATAAAAACATAAAGCTGAAATGATGAAGGTCTTAAAGAAAGATTGTAGCGCAGGGCTCCGTTTAATGTACCATGTGTGTAAAGTGTTACCAACATTTGTATATTCATCAATAAACAATTTCTACAAAATGCTGTCCCACTACTGGGGTTTAGCTTGTTCATTCATTATCCAATGCATACTCTGAGACTAAATTTACATACTCCCTGCTTGTAGTCTCGGTTGTCACATGATGCCTCTTATGCCACTTTTCTCTACTTCTCCATAACTGCAGAAGACGGGGTGTGTGTGTGTGTGTGTGAGAGTCCGTGGCGGTGGGGACCAGTTCCCAATAGAGCTTGCTCCATAAGCTGTGGCATGTTTCATCACTCTCAATGCCTGGTGTCAGAGCTCTGTGACCTTGTGTGTCCCACACTAATTGTTTCTTCTGCTCCCATAAACCATTTCCTTCCTCTTTCTTGCTCTCTCGCTCTTTTTTTTTTGCCTCTGCTGCTACCAGTTTTACCACTGCCTTCCTGTGTCGTTTCTCATTTCTATTTCCCTGCGCTCTCGTTCACACATTCATTGCACTAGTGAGTTGCAAGTGAGTGGAAGGAGTAGTCCAAGCACATTATGTGCCCTGCCATTTTCATCTTTCACTCTGCACTGCTTATTCCTCCTGTATTACTGTCCATGTGTCTGCATGCACACATCTTGTTTGTAACTTTAAAATGTGTTATCTCAACATGCACTGCAGGATGTGTGAAAAAAACACATTTTTATTTATTTTTCTTTCTTTTAAGGCATACACATTCAGCAAAATCCTTAAGCTAGGTTTAGTCTCAATTATACTGCGCCTCAGAAATAGAACACCAGTGTGAAAATCTTGTGTCACAGTGCTCCGTGGACAGTTAAAAACACCCAGGCTCTGTTATTTTGCTTGAGCAGTAGGTTTAGTGCTTAATTAGTTCTGGACATCTTTCAGCGTATGTCCACCAGTGTTGGCCGCAATTCACTTGCAAATCAATTAATTCAAATGCAGGGAGGGATTTCTGCCGAATTCAAGCACTGAGGAAAAACACTGGTGATAAGGTTTTCTTCTCTGGAGTCAGAAATTCAAAGTGAATATACTGTGACCTGGATTTTTCTCTTATTTCTTGCATCACATTGTGCTTCTGCCTCCCTTCATATTTCGTTCCTCACTCTCGCTTCTACTCGGTTTCTCCCTCTTGCCCTCGTCTCTCCTCTTACCTCGTGGGTCAGGACATTGACTCTCTGTTGCAGATTGCCATTTTCTGATTGCAGCAGTGCCGTTTCCTTGCTCTCAAAAGAGCAGTAGGAGTTGGTGTCTTCCCCAAACTCGCTGATCATAGGGAACTGTAAAAACAAGAAGACAACATTTGTTTGCTGCTGCTTCTTCTTCTTCTTCTCCTTTGTATTCTGCTATTTTTGATGATTTCACACCGCAGATCAGGATGCAAACTTGTGTTTGACCCAGATATCAGTCAGAGAATCAGGGTCTTCTTAAGCAATGTCATGTTTTTCTTTTATTTCTTCAACTAGATTTTTTATTTTTCAGTTCTTCTAAACTAATCACAGAACTTACAATAACAAGTTGTTTCAATCATACTTTCTAATTACATCCCACACACTGAAATCTGGGGAGGGACTATGACTCAGCTGCTGTTTGTCAGTCTATCATTTATTTTGTCCATCTGTTCATGTTTCTTGACAAAACTTTTGAGAACGATAAATACTTTTCAAAATCACAAGGGTGGGTGCTATAATTGCATAATTCATCATTTTATCAGATTATCACAAGTCATTGTCAAGTGATACATCTCATTGCACAACAATGTTATTTTTAATGCATAAAATTACACTTGTGCAAGATATCCAGCATATATGTAAAGCATGTTGTCTGCACATTACAGTATCTTGGATGCACTGATTACAGCCTCCTCTGCTTTTATAATTGCATAGATTTATAGTGGTTAACAAGAGCAATAACGGTTTGATAAAAATATCATCTGACATAATCTGTCAACCCCGCCTCTCGCCCGATGACAGCTGGGATAGGCTCCAGCACCCCCCGCGACCCTTACGAGGACAAACGGTTAGGAAAATGGATGGATGGATGGATGGATGGATAATCTGCCAAAATTAATCATAAGTATACACTATGGCGTTGCCATAGCAACACCAGCAACGACGCATACTTTACAGCAATCTGTTTCCAAAACATAATTCTTTTAATCACGTAGAAAACAAAGGTGCAACAATAATGAAACAAAACATCAAAATGCTTAAATTATGCAGAAATAATTCATTAGTAGAATCTCAGGGCTGTAGACTGTACCTCATTTACTGTTGTTTTACTCATGAAGTAAAGCTATTTGTCAAGTTCTGATGCTAAACTGTTGTTTGTTAGCACAATGCGGTGATAGAAACACACAAGACAAGTTATATAACCGCATGTGGTTCAACCTTAATGAACACATTTACATTTAGAGTGCCTACCGTAAGCACAGAGTGCTTTTCATTTTCTCTGTGAAGCCGTTGCCACTGATGCTATCTATTTGAGGAGCAAACAATCTTTTTCCATTTAGCAGAGCACCTCTCTCTGCTCAGTTTAACAGTAAATGTTCACAACATGGACAAAATCCCCCAGGGGGCCTACGAATTCTCACAGTGCAATTCACTGGGAGCTCTAAACCAAACAACAACCTCACTTCAACCCATGTTTAAAGCAGCACGAAGAGCTGTACTGAGGCATCTTATGTTTAGAGCAAGCCTGAAGCAACTCTTATCGCTCCATAAAAATGTCTTCAAATTATAGATTTTGCTGTTCTTTCCATATGAGCATTTCAGGGGTCAGTGTTTGTATTGTCTGGATTGATAATCCAGATCTTAAAAAAAGCACATGCTGTATTTATACAACCACAGATGTGACAGCTTTTACCCCAAACAGGCAACATCTGCACCTGTTTTCCTAAAATCAACACCTGTCTCTTTGGGAATAGGCCCTGAACAAACTGCTGCTTGAAAGTAAGTCAACAGTGATGTGGCAGCCTGCAGACTTCAGTAACAGCTGCTCACTAAAGAGATGCAGGATTTCTGCACTGACACACATGTCAGCGAAAGGCAAGACAGAGTCAAACTGCATTTCCATCAAATTCAAATGATCGTCTGTCTCTTTTTACTGAAAGATCAATCCAGCAAAACCCCCCAAAATATGGTAGACCATAATGGAGCAACAGCTTGCATCTTTTTGGAGTCGTCATCTTTGATAACTTTTTGTAATTTGAAGCATGTTCTTCCCTCTGTCCGACAAAGAATTAAGTTCTAAGCTACTGATGCTGATCTCTCTTGCAGCATAAACACTGCAGCTTGGACACAAGTGAAAATGAGGCGACATAAGCTGAGGGGAAAGTGAGTACATTACAGCTTCATCACCATTTATTTCTAGAATACAGTAAGTAGAACATCACACACTAATGATAACGGTAAGAATATCCAGGAATGGATTTTTTCTTCTTTAATCCTCTATTGTTCTTAATAACGGCAATTTCCCTCTCCCGTGCTCTTTACATCGTTATCCGTTTGTACTCCCACATTTCTCTTCCTTTTTTTCTGTGCTTTATTGCATCTTTCCACCCATTTAAGTCCCTCTTTCCACTTATTTTCCCACTTTTCCCTCCCTTTTTGTCCTCCCACGCTATTTGTTTATGCTCATTCGCCTCATCTTCCTCTTGTATATCTGTCTTCTTGTCCAGCTAATGCTAGAAGGTGGATTTCTGCCTCATCTGTTCTCTTATTCAGCCGAAAGGAGGAGGATTTGTTTTTTTTGGCTGACTTTCACTGACTTTAAGCCAAGAATATCAGCTGATATTCAGATTTTTAATATTAAATGATTTGACTTATTTTGAAAAATTTAGGACAGTAAAATGGATTTGTATAGGTCATTATATCATTTCTGATGCCTGGACTCTCGTGACCCATTGAATGAATCCCATTGACATCATTTGACCCAGTTAATCAAACCACTATTGTCAGAGTCAGTAGGTTTAAACCTAAATAAGCTAAATCATTTAAGATTTTTATATTAACACAGTGTATGGTCCACAGTCCATTATGTTTAGGTTATGTATCACTTTCAGTTCTGCTGAGTGATTCACTGAACTGACTACACAACCAGTGCTACATGATCCCATTTACAACTGGTATTAAAATGTAGATTTTTTTTCTTACATGGAAAAAATATCAATACAGGTGCAAATGCATGCAGAACACTTTAAACAACAATTTAAAACCTGGAGGATATGCACGAAACAAAGTAATGCTACTGCTACGATGTGTTGCCCAATGACATTTGAAGGAAAGTTTAGTTCTCATTTAATCACAACTAAATTTATATCATATATCATTTATATCAACTTGTTATGGAGTAAAGTGTTTTTGTGAAAGCTACATTAGGCAACTCTTGTTGCCTACTGTAGCTTACACAACAACACAAATTCAGGAATAGTGCTCACAACACAACTTTTGCCAGCACCTTAGTACAGAGTATAGATTAAGGGAATATTACATCAGATGAGTGGATGAATACAAACATCCAAGAGTAAAGAGGAGCGATCATTTACACCAGGTTTGGGGACGCAGGTGAACAACAGACTAAAAGCACTCAGGAAGCAGTGCTATCAGGTCATTGACCACAATGGCAACAGTATACCAATGGTAGAAACAACCACAAAACATGCTGCTGTTGCTACTGTGAGCAAGGCTTTATGGGGTCACTCGACGAGCCCTGTGGCTGTGGTGGGCCTCCACCTCAAGAAGCCCACAGAGATGCTTTTCTACTTTGAGTTGCAGTGATGAGTGAGCTACCTGAGCAATCATGTGGCACACCTGGCATTTCTTAGCTGTATATTAGCTGTTGTTTCTTTGTCACCGTATCACCTCTGCCTGCTTCTGATGAGAGAAAACTGCCACCATGACTTTTTACCCATATACAGGTCACACGTTATTCCCAAAGGGACAAATTGTCCTTTAACAGAGTGCATTTACTCACCTGCATTACTATAGCTCCTGTGAGCAATTAATTAGTTATAATTATAATAGTTAAAATTTCAGCAGCCTTCCCCCCTCTGTAGTTATGTAGTTCTTCCTTTTGGAGTCATATTTATCCCCCCATTGATCTGGGATCAAAATCCATCAGAGCCTTTTCTCCTTTTATCTTTGTGTACAATCTCACTGCTTCAATAAAAATGTAAAATGCTAAGGGTGAGTGGACAGCTCTCTCCCCACTTCAAAGACTTCCAGTAAAGCAAAAAGCTAACTAGCTTTATAGTTGCCAATGCTGGAGACCTTGTGTCTAATACAAACAAGGACAAAAACAACACTGATTATTAGTTTTCATCAATGCTGCATTGTTTGGTTCAGCTTTGAAGTGAAAACCCTTCACCTTGATTTCATAGATCTTGAGCTTCCTCTTGATACTAGAGTTCTCTCGCTCCAGGCAGGCCAGCCTCGTCTTGATGTCCTGATAGGCAGTGATAAGGGCAAAGTGGGAGGCTGAGTAGACATCGTCGTGAGGCAGGGGCGTGGAGCGCCACACCACACTGCCACATCCATCCTCCTTCAGGCCCCCTGCACTGCCGTCTCCTCCCAGCAGCCCTAGCTCCCCTCTGCCGAACAGAGACTGCATCCCTCAGAGTCTCAACCTGTGGACAGACAGTTGTTTGCTTATTAATAATTAAATCAACAAATTGTTTCCATTCAATTAAATGTTCCAACCACAAATAACACAGGTTCAGAATTCTGTCAGGGTTCGACTATTGGCAGCAATCCTGAAAGCATCGCGTAAGCAACAAACAAAAAAGGAACAAAGCGCTCGTGTTGCTGGCACACAGTCTAAAATATTAAAAAGCAAAGTGCATGCAGAGAGACACAGGATTTCACTGTTATTCCATGTGAAATTTCAAGACGACTCAGAGTTATAGTATGTCGTATCACTTCAAATCTAAATACAATTATCATCAAGTCATTTTGGCTCCGTTTATTAGTATCCATGTTTCGATCATGTGTGGGATGTAGTTATCACATTCAACATAAGGAAACTCTACTTCATGATTATAAAGTTTTGCTCAGACTGAAGGTGAAGCAAACTTTGAAAGGAAGCTTGAGTGCATGTCAACCCAGTAATGCAACCTGAGGTGAAGACATGATGTGAAAATGCTTAAACGTTAGTAAAGAATTCACCTTTAACCCGAGTCCTTATAACCCCAAATCATCAATGTACAGGGGAAAACAAAAAGGAGATAGGCGTGTGGGAACGTGTGAGTAGAAATCCTGATACATTTTTAGATCAATCAGTCACACATGCACAGTGCAGCTGTAGTCTTCACACAAACATAACTGAAGCATATGTTATAAAGTACTGTAGCTTTTTCTTATGGTTGTACAGTTTGTACATTGTTCAAAGAAACACAGATTACACAACAGTCTAGTGCTGTTCCTGGATATTTTTAAACCATGCCATCACTCCATACAGACTTTATTTTTAAATGGCACTTTGCTTTTAGTGTACACTCAGAAACTCACATTCAGGCCTCTTGATGGCTTTCATCTTACAATCGTTATTTCTTACTGTAAGTGGAAAAATACAAGCATGAAGATATGTTTCATCATTATGGAAATATGCACCTGTAATGTGTAAACTGGCATAACTGTATATTTAACAACATTTTAATACTCTGATGTTGATTTCTTATGTTTCCCATAACAATAGAGTGTACATTATAATATATTAAGACACTGTATGCAGTATAAATTTAGGGCTATCAGTGTTTACATATTAACGCACCATAACACAATTAATGTAGAAATTTTAAAATCTTAATATTTTTTTAACACAAATTAATCATTTGACCAAGTTTGACCCCAACTCTTCCTGTAATCGCAGCATGGATGGTTACCTGGCTGTGATAAGATCACATCAAACATGTGAAATACAATGACTGCTGTCGGGGGTTTGATTCCCGGTCCCGCCAGGCTACATGTCGAGGTGTCCTTGGACAAGACACTGAAACCCTGTAGTAACCCTCTGACATGTTTTGTCTGGCAGCTGTCCTACAACAATTTCTCCAGGGGGATAAACAAAGTTTGTCATTATTATTATCATTATCATTATTGCCCTTACTGGAGACCACACATTTATAATACAAGTAAATCTTAGCATTTTAAAATTGCGATTAATCGTGCCTGTGATTTACACAAATCTTTTAATCCATTGACAGCACAAATTTATAGCAAATGTCACCTTACTGTTGTCTGTTTGGTTTTTAGTACAAACTTCGGATACCACTGGTCTAGCAACCGGGATAAGGTTTGACTAGGTTTCCAAAATCAGGATCTGATGTTTACATGTGCAAACTCACAACCAGGACGCTGATGTGCATGTAAACACATTCATTTTCTATAGCTGATATACACTATAGTCTTACCAAGTCCAAAGCCATTATACTCCTTTTACGTCAGTGTTTTGCATTAGCTTTATATTTTGAGATTTCCCCTATAGGCGCATGAGTAACCAGTGCATGTTCTGTAGCTGATATGTTAATCAGACTCTGATTTACATATGAGTCTGGTTCATGCTCTTGTTTCATTTCACAGTACTTAAAAAAACATGAGGTGTGACAGCCTACGCTCCTTGAGTGGCATGATGAATGAGCTGGATAGTTAGCTGACCATGCTGCATCACAGCCAACCAGCCTTGGCCTCTCTTCTCTTCCTCAAAGACTCTGGGCAATGTTGTCAAAAGTGATAAATAGCACCTGTGATGTCACAACCCTTCTTTTTTTTATGCAGTGACAGTGGGGGCATGTGCACAGAACTCATACTGGATGTAGCTAGGTACACAAGAACAGTTTGATTTACAGGTACAAAGGGAGTTACACAAGAGCTAGCTGATTTGATTTATACTGGGATGGATGCTTTCCTGACTCGCAGCATTGCCTTGTGAGTCAGCGATTGCCTACTGAGCTATTTTCATCTGCTCCCTTCCTCCACGGTGCTATTTTCCTTGTGTTTCAAGAGAGAGGGGGAATAAAGCCTCCGCCAATCTACGGCTCTTTTCCTCGCTGGTCTAACAGGATGATCCAAAAGCACTCCTACATGTACAGGCGTGCACACAAACACAAGTCTGTGCACATGCAGCCAAAAACACCACAGAGGAACAGTTGCATGGAGAGAAAAATGGATGTGCGGACAAAAAATAATAATTTGGTCAAAAAGATACACAGGCAGATTGTGCCTGCCAGCTGCCTGGAGATTGGTGTTTACAGTGGGAAGATATTGGGGCCGTGTGACATGTACTGCACCGACACTGTGCTGTCAAGTATGGTGCAGTGTTTTCTACATGCAAAAATGTTGTCACTCTAATGTCATATCTGTTCTGGATAAGTGTCCTATATGAGCACAAGAGATTTTAAACTGTTGACAATAAGCAAAACACTAAGTGAAAATAATCAACAGTGTAAATCTGCTGCTTCCCTGTTTCAGTTTTGGTGCTCTTATAGCATCAATTTCTCGCATTATTGTGTTTGTGTCACTTGAAAATTCCTAATGTGATGCAAGTGTTGCCACTGGGGCCACTGCAAAGACAGAAAGCTGACCCCATTTGTTCAGATTAACATATGGCCTAAATATCTGCCAATGTGTCCACATGCATTGTCATATTTATGATACTTCTGTCATCATATTGAAATTCTTAACTAAAATTGATTTTTTCTTCCGTCTGTGCAATAAGTAGCCTGCTGTGGTCGGCACCAGTGCACATTCTTCCACAGATGCCATATTTGTGTACTACTGTGATCATGGAAACACACAAGGTCGTGATATAGGTACATAAAAGCGCATGTTGAGTACGTTCACCCGGGATGCACTTTAGCTGGATCAGGCTTCGTCATTGCGTCTGCGTACTTGCGTGAAACGCAGTTTGGGGTGTTGAAGACTACCTGGTGAATATAGTGGAGCATTTAACATCTAAAGAGCAAGATATTTTCTGGAGCTGGTGGCGAGTTACTAACACTGTGACTTGAATGTATATATGTTCTAACCACCAAACCCAAATATCTCCCCATTTGTCAAATGATAACTGGAAATACAGGAGGAGTTACTAGAGTTGCCACAGTGATTTTATGTTTCTATTCATACTCTATAAGAAAATGTATATTTAAGGGCGACAAATTCGCCTAGTTTTATGTAGTGACCACACTTACATAAAAATTCTATGACAGCATACACCATCCGCCTGTGCTCGGGCTGATAAAATTACCATATGGATATTATGATTAAATAACCTCTAGAGTGCCTGTTTATATCCCTTCAACAACCAGTTACCAGTTATATACTATAGCACAGTCATTTGTATAGAAAATACCTAAATCTTGACTGATAACCAGCTCATATGCTCCAGTAAAGCAGTGGCCGCTGATAAATGTGACTTCAGACAGGATAAAATAAAGGACAGGGGCACAGGAACATCTATTTGGTCTATTTGGTTTATTGGCAGCACATAAATGAGACTTTTATCGCACATACACACACTCACCGGGCTCCTACTAAGCTTCCCTTCCGCTATACCTTCCTTTGCTCTCTGCTCTTTTACCTAAAATATCCCTCATCCAGCTTCATCCAACCCCCCGCCTCCTCTGTCGCGGTCACACTATCCACTCTATCTCATGGACCTCGGGGCTCATTTGCTCAGGCTCTGGGGCTCCACTGGATTGGAGAAGTGAGGGCAGACACGTTGTTCTCAACCAGCTCCATGCTTCATTATAGCAATTACCACAGGAAGTCATACATTACCTGGGGCCCACATGGCATTTGCTGTTCCAGTGAGACTACCTCTCCCATTGTCTTCCTCTTCTCTTCTCCTTTTTTTCCATTCTCTCCAGAGAATAAACCAGCACTCCCCTTCGTCTATGCCACTGTATGCTGCACTGAAAGGACAGAGCAATGCCGGCGTCATCGGGGGACCTGGAAAATCTAGAGCCATCTGAGGAGTTGTTGTGTTCATTACCTCTGCTTGTACCTACATGTAACAACACAACACTGTAGGTCTAAGGTCTAAGGTGAGAGACATTTTTGTTACAAGAACAATCTGATGAGGTCATACCTCCTGACATTTTCTTTCTTATCAAATGCTGCCACTATGATGTAAACTCTGCGGCAGCAGATGTAATAACAATGCGTTTCATTTTTTGCCATCTTAGAAGAGTTTTGTTGTGATTTAAACCACACAAGTGTGCAAATGCGCACATTTTATGGTAATGAGAGTCTCATGTCATATTAATATTCACTAAGATTTTCACTAAGAGGCTATAAGCAAACCACATTCTGATACATGTGGTCTCATGGTCAGTGTAGCTGATGACAACTTGATATTTTATTCATTAAGTGTGTAATAATGAACATGGAAAACACTGCACAAGCTAAATGTGTTATCATGCTGGCACTGGCACTTAGCTCACATACAGCCTTTCAGTCTTGCAAACAAAGCTTGGGAACTATTTGCTTGTATAAAACAGGCAATGAAATCAATATCCTCTCTTGTGACTGATGATTTTGATGTGAAATTTTATTAGAGGACCTATTAGACTGTTGCAAAGCAGAGATGAGCCTACATCACACTCAGCATGGTCATGAATTAAGCCACCAAAACAAACATTGAACTGCAAAACAAGTTTTAAAATCCATCACTGATGTAGCCTGAGAACACTTCTTCCTTCATATTATTTTGCATCACGGTGCCACAGCTCTCTATCATTCATCATGTACCAAATATTGTGAGCCTTTCAGCTCCATCCATAATGATTCTGCCGTGAAGTCATTACTTTAAAAGACAGATGACAATATTACAAAATTCATGACTAGAAAAGACTGTAATCTGCTTGAGTACCCCAGGATTTGATTCATAGCATAGTTTCTTGAATTTATTTATTTATGTGCATCTCTTGGGGTTTCTTTTGCGTTCCTTTTAATAGAAAATATGGAGTATTGTCTTACAAAGGCACAGTGTTGATGTCCCCTTAGGACAAACTAACTACATATTATTAATTATTGGAAATCTTACAAACTGCATTAAAAAATAGACTTTCCAGGGTTTCCATCCTTTCTTGTTTACCTTATGTTCAGTTCTCACATTTCACATTTTTAGCACTATGGTAGAACTGTGAGGTTGCACAATATTATTATATACACTGAGGACTGTGGAGAGTGCGGACAGGGCTGTAATATTGCAAAGAATTGCTGCACCCGTGATTTAACGTGATATACAACAGCTGGTGGACTTTGAGTCTCCTCGTGGTATCTCACAATGCTCGTAAAATGAACAAATCTCATTCATTTACAAATATTCATAACCCAATCAAATCCCAGAGTTGGTGCTTTCTGTAAATACTGCAAATCATATTTTTGGGATCCTTTGAGGACTGAAGCAACAGATGATTGTTCTCTCCCTGGGAGATCTGTTCGTGTCTGCCAGTCAGCTAATCACGGATTACAGTAGACTATAATGGGGCAAATCTCTTCCTAGAGATGTTAATATCAATATATTGTGTTCAGACTCTTGCTTTGTGGTTTTGTAACACTAATAATACTAGCATTTAATCAAAAGCTATTTTCATCTTCTGCATAAAGCCTGTGCATGGATTCTAGTGTACAGAAGGTTCTGTCTGTGTATTTCTGTGCCTGTTTTATCCCAGGGATCCCAGAACCAGGATCAAAGAGGAAATAGGGGGATTGAGTCCTTGCAGAGTGGGATTTTTAATGTTGGATCTCATGTATGAGGGAGATGCAACCACTTTCCTTTCCATCCCACCCTCCTCCTTCCCCACAGATGATAACGCATTTGACTGTTTCTTTCTCTCCTTCACACCTTTCTCTGAATATCGCCCTCTCTGTGGACCTTAGTAATACCTTTTCATCCTTTCTCTCCCCCCCTCCTTCTTTATTTCCTCCCTCCTCTCTGTCTGGCAGGCTTAAACACTCCAGCTCTTCTCGGTGCCATCCTGTGATCCCCACAAATGTGGACGTTTGGCACCTCTGACTCAGACATTATGTCCGTGAGTCCAGGGCAGAGAGGTGTGCATTTACAGGCCAAACACTCCCAGAGTTGCTGCCTTTGCTCCTCTGCACCTGTTTCCTCCGCTAAAGTCTCCTTTCACTGTGAACAATGCCAGAACTGGACAGTAGAGCACACACTGACAACCTATTAACATGCCGGCAGGTAGGGTTTGATCATGTGTCTTTGTGTGTGTTTGTGTGTATTGATGTGGACATGTGAGCACATCAGTGTGAGTGTGGAAATGAGTCAGTGCAAAGAGAGTATGTGCTATATGTGTGTATACGTGTCAGTGCAAGGACAAAGCAGCAGCAACAGCACAAGCAGGAAAAAAGCTGTGTGTGTGTGTGAGAAAGGTGGCAGGTATTGATGCACTAATCCAATGTACTGAATCTATATTGATGCTGTGTCTGACCGTATTAAATAGAAACCTGGAAACACAATAGAGTCACAGCAACAGGAGTGGACAAATATAGGGCAACGTTTGGAAAAGAAAGCTCTGGCTGGCTGTTCTCATGGAAGAATGTTATGTTGTTCCAGTCGACTTGTTGCTTGTATGATTGAGTTTGGTACACTGACTCACTGAATGGCCTGTCGGGGATGGAGAAAATTGAACGAGGGCTTCTTTTGTTTGGGGCAATACGGTGACTCTGAATGCATCAGTTCATCCAATGTGTCAAATACTTGGCTTCATATCGTTCTGTATGTACTTATCAAACACATTTATATATACTGTACACGCACCTCAGCACAGGTCCACAACACGTGCCACTACTGTCCATATCCACAATACACACACCCACGCGGACACACATACATACATAAACAATACAAAGCACTTACACAGCCTGTCAGTACAGGAGAAAAACACCACCTCTAACAAATTCCATGCTGTGCCATGCCATACCGCACCATGATTCATCACTCTGGGAATCAGCCGTGTAGGCAGGCAGTGCTCTGTGTGCGTGCGTGTGTGTGTGTGAGTGAGGCAGCTGCCATTCGGGAGATTGATGGCAAGGGCAGGATGGAGACAATGAGCTGTGTTGCTGTATGTTTTTTTCCCCTCAGCTTTCTGTTTTCTGTGTGCTCCATCTCGCTTTTCTCTCTTTCTGCGTAGCTCCCCTTATCTTTCTTTTTCCACTGGTGCTGAAGAGAAAACGTCGATTCCTTCC
Source organism: Sandelia bainsii (assembly GCA_032362345.1). NCBI lineage: Eukaryota > Metazoa > Chordata > Actinopteri > Anabantiformes > Anabantidae > Sandelia > Sandelia bainsii. The sequence goes on along the minus strand of JAUMHL010000012.1, from coordinate 17,221,386 downwards.
CCTTCTTTTTTCCAACCACCCCCTCTTCCTTTCCTCGCTTGCTCTGTCATTCATCCATCTTGGTATTCAGCAGCAAAGTTCATCACAGCCCCCCTGAGCAGAGGAAAAGCTCCATTCTATCTCGACTTTGAGTGAGAACTTTTCCCACAAAAGACATTAATCTCCTCATTACTTCTACAACCAATCCAATACTTGGATTCCCTCACTGTGGTATCTGAGTCTAAGCTGCAGCCCAGTAACAGAGATCAAAGAGGAAAAGACAGAGAAGGAAAGATAAGAATTACCTTTTTCTCCTTTTGCAATTAAAGCCCACCCTCCTTTAACCAGATTCACTTCGCCTTCACAACCGCCACACACATTCGCACGCACACATAAACAGGCCGTACACACATGCATGCTGACACAGTGAGTTAGTTGGATGATTCATGAGCACTAATGTGCTTCCCAGTGAAACAAAGCCTGTAATTTGGTCTCAGCTGTTACAAGGCGCATTAAGAAAGAGAATGTGATGGTTTCTCTCAATGCACAGTTGGTACGCCAGCAGGATGGAGCGAACGCGGCTGCTCAGGATAGATGAGATGCACAATGTGGTGAAAAGATAATGTGAGAGAGCTGTGAACACAGTTAGACTTACAAGAGGTCAGCTTGAGATATGTAATGATGGATCAAATGACTAAGTCAGAGATATTTCTCAGAATAACTAAGCTATGGTGAATTTTCACCTGACAGATCTACAACTCTAAAACTCTTTCATTTACCTCTCTGCCCCACTGTTTTTACTGAAACAGCAGGAATAATTCCATTGTATGTAACCTGCTCAGGGTCAAACTGCAGAGAGACGCCGTTAGCAGCTAGCTGGTGAACACAGTGGAGTATTTAGCAACAAAAGAGCAAGATATTTTGCAGAGGCAAAAACGGAGCTAAAAGGAAAATGAATATTGGACTTAGATTCACCAGGGCAACTCTTTAAGGTGTTGGTAACAGTAACAGCACAAATGTTTGTTTTTTATCCTGTGTTACTGCCCCCAAGTGGTCACAAAAATCAATTCATGCAGCTTTAAAGTTAAACGTCTGAATAGAAAGTCGTACAGTACATTCACCTAGTTGGTGACGATTCTCAGTCATCCAGGTGAGGTTAGGTAGAAGTTGATTTACCTTGCAAGAAATTTGTTTGTAGTAAATTGTTTTTATTGTGAAATGTTCAAACTGAACAAATTTGACAACATTAATTGTACAGATTAAATGATTAGTGCATTAATTGACAAGTTGGTTGACATCACTTCTGTTTAATGCCAGATTATGTAACCTTTTCCTAGCAGCAGCCACTGTGAACACAACTATTGTGAACTGAAACATTACTGACAAATGCTAAAACAAAGGCTGGTGTAACAGCAGCACAAGTGAACCAGAGTCATTAGATTTGGCAATGTTACGTAATATGAGCTACCACAAGCTACTGGCCATACCAGACCATAGCAGCAAGACCTTTAAGTGTCTTGGTTAGAGTAAAAGTGTGTGTTCTATTGCTTATTAATTCAACCTTTTATTTGTAAGATGCAGTATGTATTGTTTATTCTTTAAACTCACTTTAAATCATTTGCCCACCATTCACTGATTTCAGCTTCTCATGTGACTATTGGCTCTCTTTGCTTTTATCCGTTTTATATTATTGCAAAATTAATACCTTTTGGATTATTAGTTTAACAAACCAAGGCATCTGACAATGTAACCTTGGACTGTGAGAGCTTGAGATAATCAATTTTCACTTTTTTGACATTATATTTTATGCAAGTAATGCAGCCCTAATTTTGTGCTGAAGTTTCCCTGCATTGGCCTTCAGTGAAGAATACAAAGCAAGGGCCCAGTCCACTCTGGGATGTGATGACTCTTATGGCTTATTTATTAATGGTATGAAATGATTATTCATAGCACAGTGTTGTTCTGAATCTGTGGTTTCATTTAGTGATGCTGCAGTTGAGGGCTGTGTTTCCATAACGTGCTGCGAGGGAGATGAGGAAGACGTTGTAATGCAAAACAGTACAGCATGCAATAACATCACAGACTTGAAGTGGAAAGCAGTATCAGTCAGATCCCATCACACGCACCTCTCTGGGAGCTTCTGCCTCACAGTAAATTCATACATTAATGCCAACCAGGGACTGTTCTGCTGTCATGCACTAACTGACTAAAAGACAGACTGATAGTCAGACCCAAAGGATTTGGCACACACAAACAAATAGGCTAAAAATTACTAAAATGAAAAATGGTGGTATATCACAGATGCATAAAATGATAAATAATTCAACAACAGCATCTAGAAACACCAAAGATACATGTCACAATGCATTAATTGCATAGTTATTTATTTTCACATTTCAATTTCTGCCTCATTCAAGTCAAATTAACTGCTCTCTAGAAATGTCTTCTTTTCTTTCAGACATACCCACATAGATGCATCATAAAATGCAGAGTACAATATGGTTTTATACAGACAACAGTTCATCCCCAAAGAGCTGGGACATATTGTTTTATTAAAAAGATATCCCACATCTAAATACACGCATTCCAGTCCAGTCATAACTGATAGATATTATCCAAACTACTGCAAACAGCAGTGTTGATGGAACTTCACAAAAAGGTTCATTCCAGTTCTGGTGTCCATCATTTTAAGAAATAAAGATCTATCAGAACCTGACTGAAAATATGACCAACTGTTTAATTAGCTCCCAGTGTTGATACGACAATCTGTGGGTGCTGATTAATTAACATTGCATCCTGCTGCAGTTCTTTGGATGAGTCCAGAGTCAAGATGATGTGTGAGGCAAAAGATCAGATAGAATACATGAGAAACATGAGCGGTGCATTGTGGGAACAGAGTGTATGTACTCATGATGTGTGCACACGTGTGTGTGATATCATCTATACATAATGTATATACCTCTGTTTATCCAGTTGACGCTGAAAAAATAATACACAGTACGTGTATGTGTGCATCATCTGACAGTGTGTGTGTGCGCGCGCGCTCCAGTTGCATGTGGCTCTGTGTCAAAGTGTTAGTACATTACTTTAATGAAAGTCACTGCCCTTGGCAAAGGACACAACCGCTTAGCCACTGGTGGCCGATCTCCTCTCCCCTCAGTGTATACACACAGAAATGCGCGCGCACACACACACACACACACACACACACACACACACACACACAGGCCTTCTAAAGCCCCCTCTGCAGCTCTGTGATGCACATCTTTTCACAGTGTTAAAGGATGAAACAGCGAGCATACAGTACATGTACACATATGTGTGTTTGTGTGTGGGTTGATTTACTGTTGAGTAAATGCAAATGTCACATGGAGACAAATTCACGGTCACATACATACTTTTATCCTCTCCTATTCACTGCGCAGGGTATTGTTTAGACCTCATACTAATAAAAACAGAAAATATTCTTTCTAAGTAACCCCAGTATGACAGAGTTGAAAATAAAAGAAATACATGCAACAAACTGTCTTCAGCCAAACAAGAGATGCACTTAAATGACACAGCTAAAGGATTAGCTTTCTATATTTTTATTGCTTTCAAACATCCCATACAGAGACTAAAGCCACACCAGTGAATTGCATGTAACTGTAATCTCTCAGAAACTAAAATGTCATTGAGCTTTTTCACCTGTGCCGCAGAGCTCTATTGATGTTCAAAAGCACATTAGTGACCCATACCGCTGCACTGGTCGACTTGTTTCTTCATTACACAAAGGTGCATGCATGTCAACTCTGCTCTGTATAGTCTGCTCCACCAGCTCCTCACACTACATATAAATTTAAATTAGAGCTCTCAAACTTGCGGTCTGTCTGATGCATAAGAGACTGTCAGTCTCAATGTGCTATTGAGTGTGGGAGGAACTGCTGACACTCCACGTCCACCTTGCTAGTTTATCAAGCACTGTTTTTTTGTAATTAAGAAACATGTCAGTGTGGCTCGCTAATGTGTTTTTAATTGTTTAGGAATGGGCGAGTGCTTAGCAATTCATTGTTGGTTGTGTATCCATGTGCTTGTGTTTTTTGTCAGCCAACGGTTTTTAGAATATAACAAATAAAGTCAGTTCAGATACTGTTTTCATGAGAAGTGAACCTACCCCACAGATTAACAGAGTGGCAATAAACATAATATTTTAGCCTGCATCTTAGCGTGCATTCCTACGTATATGACTGATAAATGAAGCAGTTGGTAAATGGGTCATCTCTCTCTCTCTCTCTCTCCCTCACTCACATGCACATACCTACAAGCAGAGGTTAATGATGAAGGTAGGCATACACTTTCTGTTTGCTGTGAACAGGCATATGCAATCAGCCGAGTGACAGAAAGAGGGGGATAAAAGAGAGAAGAATGACTGAAGACAGAGGGATAGAGAGATGTACTGTAACCATGTGACCTGGGGGAGTTGGGGACATGCAACACTTGTGGAGGATGAAGCAAACATCGACAGTAGATTAAAGCACAGCTGACACGACGAACAAAGATAGCTCAGAAAGAGAAGGAGAGATGAATGGAGGCAGGCAGGTTAAGGAGGTTTGCAGGCTGGCTTGTGCTTTCTGTTTAGAGGAACGGGTAGAAGGAACAACAGCACACTCGTTATGGCAGTGAACCCATACATTTACATACAGTAGAGCTTAAGCCTGCACTGGAGATCATCATTAACTTAACAAACACCTCTCATCCACACTCTCTCACCTGCTTCCAGCTTGGTCTTTGCTCGGACAAAGTAAGCTACTGCACCTTGGGTTCAAAATAAAAGATATATGGTGTTGAGAAAAGGTCTTTGACTGCAACATCAACCACACAATACAATTAGGTGATATATAAGAGCAAGAACATTTTTAACACATTTTTTGTGCAGATTGTAAACTCCTGGATGTTTAATTTAGCCATGCAGAATAACAAGGTAGTGTGGGTATTCATGTTTTCTTTGCTTATTTCAACCTGTGGTTCTGTGTCTTACCTACAGGAGTGATACCAGTTAAAGTCGAGGGTCTGGAATCTGAATAATGACGAGAGAAGATGTCTTACAGTGCACAACGTTTTGCCCTAGTTTATGAAAATGATGACATTGGTGATTGACGTCTCAGTCCCATTGTACTGAGTTGCACAAGGAACAATAAAATATTTTTCTCCATTTTTTGTGTACAGTTCATCTGGTTATTGGCTTCCACTAACATGGACAGCAACCCACGCAAGCAGCAACACTGCTGAGGCTTTACTACAGGAAACACAATGAGCCTGTGCACAATTTTGGATCTTTCATAGATGTCATACTGTTTCAAAGACACACTAAAGTCTACTAGTCTGGACTCATCCAGCTGTTTGCTAAAATTTCAAGGCCTGAAAATGCCTTAGTTTCTAGATGAATGCTTAATGTCGTACATGGAGTAGTCTGCCTGGGTTTCTTTTTTTCTTTTTTTTTTACAGGGACAATGAAAAGTGATAAAGATCATTCTAAATGTGCCAATGTTGGCTGAAAATTTTCAACTCAGACAATTAGCCTCTATTAGCATGTTTGCATCATGTTTGGGCATTTTGCTTGAGAAATAAACACAATATTGCATGCACCATTTTAATATAAACTGCAGTAGGCTGTAGGTGCAGAGTTTTATTTGTACTCTTTTGACCCCTCAACTATGCAGCCAGTCGCCTTTAACAGCCAATGAACCAACTATGCAGATTTAGCTTCAAGCTAGCTAGCCACTTAAGCGCCCTTTCTCGTGAAACTGCATCGTATATAACGTGTTGAACATATTTTTTTCCTCATGAAACATGTTTTGTTGAGAGAAATAGCGTGGAGGAGGGGAATTTGCAGAGCATGCACGCACTATCATTACAATTATAAACTCAGCAGGGGATCGATCATCAAAACTTAGCCGAATAGCAGTAGTGAACAAACATTGCATATAGAGTGCCTTTAAATCTTACTTTGGTCACAAGGTAAACCTAATATTTATGCCTCCCTGACCTGCAAGCTAACAAGCTGTTTTCTAACTGCGTGTTTGCAAGCAACAAGAAAAGTCCTTTGTGACAGAACTAAAAAAAGCAACCAGCAAAGACTACAAGGTTGTAAATACAAAGCAGCTTGTCCTCTCTTACAAAGTCACTGAAGCGTAGACCTAAATAAAATACACTAATTCAGTCTTTTCAACAGAACAAAATGATGATGCACACAGAAAAACAGATAACGAGTGCTTCCTCTCAGTCGTGCTCAGTAGCCTGCATGTCACTCTCTCTGATGCAAGCTGTATTTCAGACATATTTATTGGAAATCTATTTGCTGTGCCTGAGTCCTGCTGCAAATACAAACATTATCTCCCAGATGAAATTGTTCTTTGTATCCCCAGAGTCATTTTGATGACAGTTTGTTAGCAACGTCTGGCTCCACGCACAAGCAGTCATCTTTATTCTGAGAGTGACAGTGTCGTCAGTATGCCTGAGTCTGCTCTCCCCGCTTTCACTGTGCGTATTTCATAGAATAAAATGTCACAGCAGCAGCAGCAGAATTAAAATAGCAAACATTTTCTCTGAGATGTCAACAATGCAAAACACTAGTGGGGCACTCTCAGAGTGTGTGGAGATATTTTTAGGTGCACCAGAGGGAGTTTAGGCAGTCCAGCAACGACATGACGAGCAAGTGGGTAACCTGGTTTTCTTGAGACACAAAAAGAATCATGTGAATCCCCAAGAGCATGAAAACTCCAGGCACCAAACAGATTTTCTACCTTTTTCTTGAACCAGGATCTCTCTCTCTCGCACACACACACACACACACAGAAGGTCACTCTTTTTACTATGCTTCTGTCTCACACACACACACACACACACCTTCTGTGCATGTTACTCTACATTATGGCTCCATGCTTGGCACGGTGTCTTGAGTGGGCAGAAAGAGTGAGTGGTCACATTACACTGCAGTTACATCACATTCCTTCAGTCTCCTAAGCAACCAGGTGTCCTCTAACAACAAAAGCAACACAACTATAACCCTGTTATGTCATCCATCAGTTGTCACACAAAGTTCAAGGTTCCTTTTCACGCTTTTCAGATAATCACTGTGCTGCTGTGCAGAGCCTTGGTGGTGTTCGGTGCAGTCAGTGGGGTTGTTCTAGAACAATGAAAACAGCCAGGACAGGGCGGTGGGAGGTGTGAGTTTGTTAAAGAGCAGTAAAGCAGAGTTTGAAAAGAGGTGAGGCTTTTTCTTCGCTGAAAGAATGTGGCTGCAGTGATTCATCTTAAGCCAGAACTCAGAGAGCAGAGCTTTGGTGCAGGTGGGCCGCTCATGGATTTTTCAGAAGCAGGAAAAAAAAAAAAAAAAAGAGAGAGAGAGAAACAGTGGTCATTACTTGGCCCACAGATATTACAGCACAGTTATATAAAAGGTTGAGAAACCAACTGAAACCAAACAGGAGTTATTGGTGTAAAGAATCTGCAAAATTGTGCAAAAAAACACTAATTTTATTACTCCTGTTGGAGAAAAGCTTGACATTATTTTGGAGACACACTTGGAGATTGATATTGCTCTAAGCAAAAAAAACAAAGCTAGTTCACATTCGTTATCTAAGCTTTGGTTTGGCACAGACACGTCCTCCAGGTGTAAGCAATCTTGAAGCATTTTACACTGTGCTATAAACCTGATTAGTGAAATCTGGCTTGAGCTCTCTAGATATCCCCTCGAGGCACAGAAGCTGCCTGTCTGTCAAAGGCTGGACATTAGCTGCTGTTCGCCTTTTTTTTTTTTTATTAGAAATGAAAGGAGATTGATGCAAACACAATTATCAACCAGCCTAGGAAAAGCACCTCTCATCTCAGTTTTTGTGCAAGCCTCGGGAGATGTTGTGGTTAATAGGATCTTGGTTCTTACTGGATTAAAAATTATTAACACTTAGTCACCAGTCGTGACTGGTTAGCATCTTTTGGAAGTGGTAATTTATCTCCTGCATTATGGGGAAAGAATTGCAAAATTATTATTTAATTATGTCAGTACACCCTGCTCAAATAAAATGTGATCTTTATTAAATCACAAGTAAAGTATAGACCAAAATAATGTAGTTAAACTATTAACAGACTTCCAGTTCCAGTATAATCGGTATAGTCACACTAAACTCCCAGAATAAAATATCTTTTTCCCAATACATGGCTAATGTTAATAGTTAGTTAACGTTAGCAATAAAACAAAGCCAAATACTCACTAGCCTACATGGAAGCTATGAGCTATAGTTCTCCATACTAACTACAGTAACTAAATTCAATTTCTAAATATATAGCTACCTACAGTAACCTCATCACTTGATATATTGTTCCTGGATGAGGCCATGACGTCCTAACGCCCACTTTAGGCTCCCTCATGCTTGGAAAAAGAGGGGTGGGAGTGTGGGGTATTCAGATGGTTGCAATCGGCAACCTCATTGCAAGACTAAAGCCAGTCAAAAGCTAGCCACTAAGTCTTACACACCTTTTGTGGCTGAGTCGCTTTTATTATGTTTAGTTTGGAAACATTATGTCACGTTGCTGCTGATGTGTCTAAGGTTCTGACTTTAGAAGTGTTTAATTTGATGGAGATTTAGTCTCGTTAGCATATTGTCTGGCCTGTCGCCATGTGTGTGTGTACTGACTGTGCCTCTTGCTGGTTTTGTTCTAGAGAATAAACTGCAGAACTTGGATACTGACTTTGTTCTGCAACCACCTTAGAGCTGCTACACTTTAAACATGTAAATTTGCTATTATTATATATATATTATATTATAGGATATTAATGATATCAATAAGATTTATTTTTTATTTGTTTATTAAACATAAATGACTGAATGTTAACACTTTTCTATTATTTTTTAACCCTCATTTTATTTATAAATTGAGAATTCAAAATATCAAGATGTTCATGTAACTTTCTCTAACTAACAGTTTTTATAGAGCAGAGTGATGATTGTTTCATTTTTTTGCAGACGTCAAACCCAAAAACCTGCTGCATAGATTTATGAAACAAAACATCTGAAACAGTCTAGCATCGCAATCTTGTAACTTATTCAAGAGCTAGACCTAAATGGAAGCATCTGATGTACAATACATTTAAAAGATAGTTGCACAGCAGTGTATCACACCCGCTTTTCTCTCTCTGTCTCCCCATTGCTTTACCCCTTGTGACCCTTAAAAGCCATCTATGAATATTCCATCAGTCAGCTGGGCCTCTGCTCTCCCTCTTCATTTAGTGATTCAGTCTGTAAGTAGCTTACATAAATATCCATATTTATACTGTATATGACCATAATCATAGCATAAGTGTGTAGAATCACAGAGAGAGCAGACCCAGGGGCATGAAACATGGAAAATAAGTATGAAAAATGTGCAAAGACATTGGAGGAAAATGGAATAGGTTTTGCATAAATTAGTTATCTGTGAATTATGTCAGTGCTGTTTCTAGGCAGGGGTGTATTAGGTCTAATGTGTGCTGTCCACCAGTGATGATACTGCAGAGTAAGATAAATGACCTCATATTCTCATGTCCAAGTCCAGCTCTCAGGTGCTCAGTGGAAACTACAGCATCAAGCTGTAGACTGAGCAGGGTGGGTTATTACAGCGTCGGGGTGGATCATGTAAACTTACTGTAAACAGAACTTCCTTTAAATTTTACTGGAGGTACCAGGTACTAAATGTGCCAGGATGAATCTTGGGGTGATGTCTAACGAAGATTAGGGCTCTGCAAGCTTAGTTCTGTCAGCAAGCTATATGTGTTAATGTTTAGCAGGTAAAATGTTATACTCATATTCATCATGTTAGTTATTAGCAGGCTTTGCTAATGCAAATTATTCGGACAAATGAAAAATTTAACCTGATGATGATAATACGTGTTGAAACATTTAGCATCTTAGCATGCTATTAACTAGTTAGCTCTTAATAGAAATGACAGTGTTTTGCAAGTGATAAACCAAAGTTATGGACAAATTAAAATATTTACTTACTTTAGTCTGAACAACATAATACTTTATTAATCCCTTTGGGGACATTTTTGTGGACAGGCTGCCCATTTAAGGTGCCGTGGGTTCAGGATTCAGTGTCTTGTCCAGGGACACTGACATGTGGCCAGAAATTGAGGGGGAACTGGGAAGCAAACTCCCAATTAAACCCCTTGGGGAAATTCTTGTGGACAGGCTGTTCCTTTGAGGCACCACGGGTGCTTTTCCAGCTTTAGAGCAGCTTTAGAGCTGGAAAAGCTACTTAAAAGTGCACTAGTAGAGAATTCATCAAATGACTACATGTAATGTGAAATGAAGAATATAGCAATACAAACTAAAGTAACAATGTTTAATTTGATTCACTAAACATGACAGAAAAAACTTTAACGGGCAGATAAAAGTAACCACAGCAAGATTTTGGTTGGATCATATAAACTTTCTTGATTTTCTCAACAACAAGCAATGAGCTCTAGGCATAATCTCCATTTAGATCAATTTAATGCAATTATTTCAACACAACACTCTATTCAATACTGATTCATCAAAGGTTTATTCATTAATGTTAAACCCATCTCCTCGTGAGACAGGTGAGAATGATTATTAACACCCTCGTAGCTGCAAGAACATCCGTTTGTGGCTTCCTGATGTAGCTGATGTACGGTAAACTCAGCTAAGGAAAGAAAATGAAGCACACTGTACATGTGGTTTTTTAAATCAAATCCTGCTTTGGAAACCAGTCTGAGAAAAAAACAAAAACACATCGCTTAAACACGAGCAGCTCTTGACTCACAAAGCTGAAAAGCCAAGGCCGAGGATTTGTAAAAAAAAAAAAATCCAGCACATTTGTTCAGCTGAGTCCTTTTCACCCTTTTTAAAAGAAAGTGACAAATCTAAGGGATCTGTTTCCATGTGCTTGCTGCTAAAGAAGACTGAGAACAGTTTGTGCTGTTCCCTGTTGTTAGATATTGTTGCTCTCAGCACGTTGACGGATCTAATTCTCTAAATCATGCTCGATCCAGTTCATGCAGGACATTACTTTTCACTCAGTTTTCCTCATATCTAAAATGACGCCATTAGTCGTTTGTTAGAACGCCCAAAACAGCCTGTTTGCCTTTAACAAGAAGGACGTCTCGCTTGTCTGCCAGAGGCTAAGGCAGAAGTTAAAATGATGTTATACTGCAAAACAACATAGGGTGGAAGTTGCCTAGATACCAGAAAGCAATGTTGGTTTCTTTTAACCATTATTTTCTCTAATGTTAAAGTGGAACCAAGTCTATTTATAGGTGGTTGAGTTACATTGTGGTCAATGTAGGCACCAGGTTTCAACAAGGAAGAAGAAAGTTTTGGATGTGGATGTTTAGCCTTCAGACTGAATAAAGATTTTAGGATTCTGGATTTATGTTTATTAATGACTAGATACAAATATCTGGAGATTTGAGTATATGACTGTGAACTGGAGAAATATTTTGACTGTTCTGTGTACGACCTTGGAAGCAGACTGTTTATATTATATTTATAGACAGGACTTACCAATCAGGGGAAAGATTGGCGTATTGCTCTGCTTGTGCCATGTAGTCAACCTGCGTTTGCTGTGGCATGAGTTTTATCGTTACAGAGACTCCTGCAGTGTTTTCTCCCTACTCACCTGCTGACATCTGCCATTTCCTCTGGTCATCCTCCGTTCTCTGCCATCTCTTCTGGTTATCTGCTGATTCCACTCTAGTTTAGATCCCATGCCATCGTCCATGTCCCGTGTCACTCACTCACCTGCCTTGTGCCCCTGTATGGCCAGCATTACCTTTTTCCCATGCTGCCCCTCTGCTGATTGGTGTATTGTCATGTTGTTACTTGCTGAAACTGATATTTACACGATTATCAGATTTTAAAGTGCACTTTGCAGGAAAACTTTGTCAGAGATGTGAATTTACAAAAACTGAAACAGACTTTATAATCAAATTTGAACGAAGATGCATAATGTATGACTATGTGTGTCTGATTTTTCAGGTTTCAGTAGCAGTTTCCAGATCATCAAACGAGTTGTTCGAACAACTGTTTTAGTTTCTGCGAGTGTGATCGAAGGTGGATTGTGTCAGTTGCCCCTCCCATCCCGCACACAAACACACCCTCTTTCAACACATTGCAGTGGACCTGCTCCAGTGTAACTCTCCTCAAGGTCAGTTGGCACAAAACAACTCTAATTAACTCCAAAAGTGAAAATGACACTTGAAGGGTGTGTTCATCTGATAATGAATCATCCATGATAACAGAGCCAAATCCAACCAATGATTGCGACAGTGTCCTTGTTAGAAATTGAGTAACTTTCCAAACAAAACCAGACTGAGAGGCCATTTTCCTCACGAGTGAATGAAATGACTGGCACACTCTACCTTCACTTCACTTCACTGTCGTAAAAAAAAAAACAGCATCAACAGCCCTCATCAGCACATAACAAAGTACATTATACAACAGCTTCGAGCACAGAGGAGCTTGCTGTGTTGGGGGAAAAAACATGATTAACGAGGGCAGAAAAACAGCAAAACAAGCATAAACTCATCAGAGACAGTACAGGAACTACAGCGGCTATGCAATTGGTGATTAGCAGGTAGGCTCAAGCCATGATTTACTTCCTTAAATTAGCCCCGTCAGAAAGGACCCTCTGGGAACAGACAAGAGGGATGGGCTGAATAGTTTAAATAAAGTAGAAGCCAGTAAGATGAGGCTCCACAGATGGAAGTGAAGTGAAATATAAGGAGTTATTAATGTAACCTACTGACCGCTCCTTTTAGGTCACTGCAGAGACACTCTCTTTGTCTAGGAGCTAACTGTCTAATGAGCATGTAAAATATCAATATGGATCAGAAATCAGAATGCTCTTTTTTACTGCACACACACACACACACACACACACACTCCTTCTCATGTTTAAAACATATCATTTCACCGTGTTTCCATGCTACCTCTGTGAGACCAACGAGGAAAAAACCCAGCTACGTTTCAGCACCGCGTCGCTGTCCACTCTTAATCCACTCGAAGCTTTCTCCAGTGTGTCTGTTAAAATTGTATTTGAAACATCTCTTATGGTACTCAGTACAGCTACATCCATGTGCAACCCTTTCAAGCATAAGTAGAGAAATGAGTAACATCTTCTATGCTCCTCTCGTCCTGTGTTTATCTATTCTAAGTCTGATGTACAGTGTTTGTATTTACAAGGCAGAAATGTTTCCCAAAAATGATCCAAGAAACCCATTAGCACCCTCTGTCTGGCTGTTGATCATTTTAGCCTCGCAGTGTGGTCCTAGGGAATGCAACATCCAAACTGAAATAACTTGACAAATATGGGGTGGATTGCCATTGTCTGGTGCAGATATTCATAGTCCCCACATGATGAATCCTTCTGACTTTACCATCCTCCAACTTGTTCTAGCAGCACAAACAGGTTAAGTTTTTACCTAACATATAAAAGTATCTCCACATCTATATGATGGATGGCATAAAACATCCAGGCAGACATAGCTTGAATTTATGACCCCAAAATAAAAATCAAATCAAAGTCGGATGTCTCGACAAGTACTGCATGGGCATCTCGCAAACACATTCATGTTAACTTCAAGATAAACTGTAATAACCTGGGTGATCCCCATCTAACACCATCATTAGATCAAAATTTCATGTCGTTTGCTTTAGACTTCACACTAAATATCTGCAAAATGTTCTGATCAGCCTCGGTGGCCTCAGTATTTTGTATTCAATGCGAATAAGCGATAGCAAGCTTAAATTAAATGGTCATTATAGTAGGCAGGTCACAAGCTTTGTATTGTCTTTGTCTTTGTTAGCATGCTGACACTAGCTCAAAGTGTAACTACAGACTCTCAGAATGAGGATTTTCACATCACTCTTTGTATTAGTGAAGCAACCAAATTATATTCAGTTGACTCCACACGTCTAAAACATCAACCATATATTCACTACAGTGACATCCACATGCGAGCATGAGCAAGACACATATTCAGGTTTAAAGAATAACTACTGGCCTAAAATTACAAAATATTCTTATACATTATTATATTGATCAGACTATCAATACTACTACTATTTTGATATTATTCTGTAGTTGACATTCAGGGGGAGACTATACAGAGTGAATTCAGCTGTTCAGAAGCTTGTGCTGAGACTTTTCTGTCTCTATTTCTTGTGACTCACCTGGATGCTAATATGCAGTGATAAAAACAGGTCAGACAAGGACTACCCGACAGACAGATGCGGAGGCTACTTTTGCTGACAGCTTTCCATCAGCACAGGGCCGAAGTTGGCGTGTGATGATGCTGATGTTGCCAAAGCTTCCGAGCGCACGCGTCTCCTTTAAGGAGATGTTGTGCTCGCTGCAAATAAACTGTGCGTACACTGAATAAACAGAGTATGGTGGTGGTTTTATGTGATCCAACAACGCCGCGTTTCACCCGTTTCAAAACGAGGCTGTGCTCCGGCGCGACGACTGAAACATGGTAGTGATGCGCTACGTTAGATGTTGAACAGCCAGTTTGCTCTGAATCTTCAGCCCACATTGTATCCGCCACATGAAAGACACTGCACGGATTGTATAAAGAGAATAACTCACACGCTCCCGTTGATCGATCCATAGATGCCATCGCTTTGGTGTTTGGGAGGCGGGGGCAGAGCATCCCCCTCCACAAAAAAAAAAGCGCCCTCCTTCACGGTGTGTCCAGTGCGCGCTAACAGCCCGCTGACCGCTGCTTCAGTCTTGCTCCGGTGCTGCTGTGGCAGGGACAAGCACGCCTCCTGTAGCTGCTACTGAGCAAGAGTGAGCATCACACCGCACACCGTGGAGCTCCACTAGTGTGGGATGATGATGTCGCGGGAATAGGAACGTCAGTTGCTCTCCTGCCTGAGTCACCCCTGCTTTTCAGAGAGAGAACCAAGGCAACGAGTCTCTCAGCAACTTGCAGCAAAGGTTCACGGATCTAATGTTCTCATTTACATAACTGCCCCTCAGAAATTCAAATGTGTTCAAATGATACCCAGTTTCTAAACAGCAGTGGAAAAACTGTATTTATAGCCCAGGCTTTATGCAAACAATTCAACAGCTTACATTTAAAGCCACATGGCTCAACCAATGGCTATATCCTCCATACATGAAAACTCTTCACACCTTCTGTTTTCCAAACTGTGAAGAAAAAGTGTCTGCGTGTGGCTAGAATTGGCAAAGCAGCCAAACTACAAGAAGAAGAGTGTGTCAAGACACAATTTTTAATCCACAGCTATATTTAACGCCTCAGCTTTTATGAGCTTCATTCTATAGCTGTGATTTGGGTCATTGCCCCACTTTTATGATGCACATAACCTGTGCCAAGAATGCTAAATTGTTGGCTTGTTTCTTATTGCTATCCCTTGTTTCTATACTGTAACATTGTAAACAGGAGTCCCAACTAGATGTTAAACTGGTGTTGTATAACTTCTCCAGATACATTCAATGTAGAATTTGTGAATTTTGGACATCATTGTCTCCAGTTTGTTCCTATTTGAATACATAATTGTGCTGCCAATTTCAGTGACACTCATTTTTAACAGAAAATATTAGAAAGATAATTTAACTGTGCTTTTTGCATGTTCCTTGTGACCTCATCTGACACGAAACACCACTTCACATGGCAAAATGTAAAGTGCTTGCATGGTTGCAGTTGAGGTGCAGAAACATACATCTTTAATAGAAAAAAAATCCAAACCTAATATTCTGTTGAATGTCCCCTAGAACAGGGATTCCTAACCCTGGCCCTCAGGGCACACTGCCCTGCTTGTTTTCCAGCTATCCCTGTCAGACACATGTACAAAATGGTGGACCCAAACGCAGACCAGGACAAGAGAGGGTTCAAACAAAAAGAGTCTTTA
>JAUMHL010000012.1:17179109-17196696 GCA_032362345.1 Sandelia bainsii | reverse complement strand
GCCTGTGCTACTTCTGTGGGTTTAACCTTTATTTGTTTCGTTACTGGATGCCTTATTTTTGAAACAATTCTGCTGGTTTGTGCCTTCCTAAGTTGGAATGCCAAGAGACGACTTGCCCTGTTACCCATTTCATAGTGTCTTTGGTTTATGAAGCGTAAGGCCCCTTCTGCTTTGTATGTTAGGAGTTCATCTAATTTCTGTCTTGTTTTTATCAACTCAAGAAACGTGGAATCATCTGCTACGTTCCTATGTTTCATCTCTAATTCTTTAATTGTACTCTCCAAACCTCTTTGTTGTTGTAACCTCTATTTTTTAAGCCTAGAAGTTATCTCTATAATTTTCCCTCTTATCGCTGCTTTTCCGGCATCCCACAGGGTTGATAATGATACTTCTCCATTGTTATTTATTTGAAAATATTCCGCCAAACTTTGCTTAATTTCTTGTATTACCGTCTTATCTGACAAAATTTAAACATTCATTCTCCAGTACTTAAAATACGGTTCAATACTCATTTCTAAAGCCAAAGTAATAGGAGCGTGGTCACTTATAGTTATAGGTTCTATACCACTCCTCACTACCCTGTGCAAGTGTTGCTGTGACACATAAAAGAAATCTATTCTGGAATAACTACCATGCAGGTCTGAATAGAAAAATCTTTTCCCTTTGGATTGATATGTCTCCATGGATCAACCAATCCTAGTTCTTTTGTGACGTTATTTAGCATTCTAGATCTTTTTGTTGTTGGACCTAGTTCTGGTGGAAATCTATCCAATCTGCCATTCTGTATTGCATTAAAATCCCCACCTAGCACTATTATTCCCTTTCTCGTAGTATTAATCACATCAGCTATATCTTTAAAAAAAACGCTTCTTTCTCTCCATTAGGGGCATAGACGTTAATTATGGAGATTGTTGTATCCCCTATGGAGCCGACAAGCATAATATACCTCCCTTTGTCATCTTTTATCACCTTATCTTCAGTGAACATTGTAGATTTGTTTACCAGTATTGCAACGCCTCTAGTTTTTCCATGTGCGGCATGAAATTCCTGTCCTACCCAATCTCTCAGTTTCTTATATTCACATTCTACCAAGTGTGTTTCTTGTAAAAGGGCAATTGAGCTTTGTAGGTTTCTCAGGTGGCTTAGTATCTTCTTCCTCTTAATTGGATCATTCAACCCGTGGACGTTATATGATACAAAATTCAGTTTGTTCATGTTCCTGCCTAAAATCTCACAGTAAAAACTACAAAAGTTTGACATCTCCTTCTGAACTTGTCTCTGGCTCTGCTCGCTAGTCTGTGCCATATATGGTTATTTCCTGTTATTTCTCTCCCCTCACTCTGCTCTCACCAATTAACCTGCAATCAGCTCAACTCCACTCACCTGTTCTCCTCCCTTCAAAAGCAGGTCTGCCAGCTCCCTTCCTCTGCCAGATTGTCTGCCTACCTGACTTCAGATCAAGCGACTTTCCAGCATTCTTTTCGGACCGGACCTCTGTGAACGAACCTGCCTTTTGGACCTGACCCTGTTTTTTTGCCTCTTACCCTCTCGGCTTGTGAGTACTCTGTCTCCTGACTACTTTTCTCTGGTTTTTGGATTTGGATTCTGGACTTTCGGGTTTGGCTATCTGGTTAACCTGTGTTCTCGGACCCTGCTCTGTCTCTGGCTTTGGATTTTGGGTTGTGGATTAATTGTTACCTGTTCAGCTTAGAAACCCTGCCTTATCTTGGACCTGACTCTGCCTAATCACCCCCACCTGTCTCTCCAAGCTCCTCTCCCCCTCTCTCCTCAAGGATTCACTCACCTGCTCTCCTCTGGACTCCCCTCGCCTGGATCTCCGTCTCCATACTCACCTCTGCAATAGCTCCTCCCCTCATCCGGCTGCACTCCTACCAGGATCCCCCTCTCCACTCATCCAATCCCCATCTCCTCTGCTCATCTCTTCAGTGAGTAACTTATCACAGTCTCTCACTCACCTCAATCTCGATCCCCCACTAACTGTGTTCTTGTGTTTAGACTCCCCTGTGAATCCTGCCCCTCCGCCTCTGACTCTCCGGCCGCTCACACATCCTGTTTTGATCATTATTCAATAAAACCTTTTCAACCTTCACTCTCTTTCACGGGCATCTCTGAGCAACTGCACTTGTTTCAGTTCCTTGACTACGTTTCACCCTCCATTCCAGAGGGCTTTGTTCAAGTCTGACTGACTGGTAGGAGTTGCAGGTTTATAAACCCTGTGGAATCCTCAAGTCGTTATTCATCTGTGGGTTGTCCTTGCCCCTGTTTTGTGAACTGCTGAGTCTTGTCCTGATGAGCTGGCTCTTGGCTGCTGTTTGGTTTCTCCTATGTACAGATCTGTACATTCCTCACTGCATATACTACATTGCTGTGTTTTGTCCTTGTGGTGGACCAGTTTCTGTCTGTGTGTTGCCTGGTTTGAAATGAACAGGGATGTTGTGTGTTGAAAATCCTCCTGAGCTTTTCAGCCACCCCTGCAACTTCCCAGATGTTTCTATAAAGTTGCTATCTACTCCAGCGAGTCTTAACTCCGCTCTTCAAAACCAATATTTTCCTTATCTCAACTAACATTATACTTTTCAACCAGCTTTTCTCCATCTGTAAATGTGTTTATACGACTGTATGTTAAACCCCCGTACCCTTTTTTTTTTTTTTTTTTTTTGTTGTTGATCTTACCACTCTAATCTGACACAATCACTCAGCAAGTGCTTGTAGGTCTCTTTCTGTGGTGCTTGGCTGTCTCCTCCTCTTCCTTCAGTCGTCCAGTTGCCTTGGATTATCATTCGCTGCATCTTTTCTCTTTCGTCCTCCAACGGAAATCCCCATGTCTTGAAACATAGGTGCTGCTTCATTTAGAGTTGCAAAAGTCTTAGTCTCCGATCACCTTTAGTTTTGCTGGATATGGTGACTGCGCCTTGACGCCCTTCTCCTTGAGTTTCTTAATAACCTCTTGGACCTGTGTTCTCCTTTTTCTGTATTCCTGAATATAGCCTCTTTTATATTGGATAATCCGAATTTGTAGGTATGCACAAATATTGGAACATGTGACACAGATGTTTCTTGTTTTTCAGGTGTCCTGTGAGATTGAGATTTAGCCTTGTTTTACCTATGAAGTCTCCATTTTATGTTAAAAGGTCATAACCAACGCTCTCCACAGAGCACTGGTGAAGGTGTCACAATCCACCATCCTGTTTCAGTCCAGATACAAACCTTAAACTGCAAAGTAACTACAAACTCTAACTGTCCATGTTTCTTACTTTACAGCACTCAAACACAAATAGACCTCTCAATCTAGGCTACAGATCACCAAGGTATTTTCTTTCGCTTCTTGTTCTCTATTTTGAACATATTTTGCTCCGATTTTAATCTGTTTAATGACAAATGTCAAGTTATTTTGTGCACTCAAAGGTATTTATATTTAGACTATATTGTGAGCAAGACATAAAAAAAACCCTGATCCCCCACAGGCGTGACTTTATCTAATGTAGTACTAAAGAGCCAACACTCGAAAACAATATGACTAATACTTGTTTTGATATGAATAAGAAGGGATCAGCTCATTCTGCGCTGTGAGCTGCTAAAGCTGAAATGAGATGTGATATCTTGTTTAACAGGTTTCTGACATTTTCACTGCAAAATTACTTTCAGGGTTGTATTGCTTCCCACATACTGTTACAAATTGTGTGAATGAATGTTTTAATGGAGAGGTAGGACAGGCTGGCTTCAAAAGGAAAATCCAAACTGTACTGATACGGCCACTGCTTATATAACAGGAGATCTGAGCAGGACACTGACAAAGGCATTTCTATTCAAAACCATGGAAAGCTTCCAGAGAATCATTCACAGGGGCTGAACTTCTGTCTGTCTGGAGAGGAGGAAATAAACAAGGAGCACAGGGTGTCTGTCTAACTCTGTTTTCATCCAGATTAGGATGAAAAGTAAGTGGGGTGAAGGTGAACAGCCTCAGTCTGCATCGCTGCAGCTGTTCCTTCATAAGTTAATAGCTAACTGCACAGAGAAGCTCGTGTTCACAATATCATCCAAGTCAAGCAGTGCCAAACTGTGCTCACACTAAGCAGGATAACTTCAAAAATGCAGTTTACAACTGCAAACAGCAATCACTCATGCTACACATACCATATCAGAATGCCTAATGGGAAGATTATGCAAAACCTCTGTTGGATGAACATTCACTTCAGCCTCCTCCCGCTCTCTATATTATGTTTTAACTGAATTCACTATTTACAGTAGTTGTTTTTAAATACTTTGCTCTGCAGCTACAGACAACTTAATGTGAAGAACTTGTATATGTTAACCATACATAACCAGATTTCCTGCACTTCTGTTCTGAGATGTACAGTTTAACTCACACACAAAACCCTGATCGTGAGCAGTTAAAACACTTTCTGACTATTCGCACCTGCAGCTGTAAACACAATTTCCCCAGGTTGACACATTTGAATGAACGGGTTAAAATACTGGAGAGCATTGCAGTTTTTTTTTTTTTTTTAATATTGCTTAAATTACACATGATAAAGAAAGCACTGTAGGAGTTCATTTATAAAAACGTCTCTGATCTGCAAACAAGCATGACATTTATGATGAAAATAAACCCCGATCACTGTGTACTAAGGTCACATGAGTGATGCTAATCATGGCAGACGTTAATTTAACCTGTGGGCAAATTCATGCATAAACCCAGTTTTTATTCTTACAGTTTCTACATTTCTTTAAGATCAATCATCTACAAATGTCATAAATAACTGCATTTAATAGTTTCACTCAGTCTTGACTAATAGGCTACACAGACCCCCACATACTGTCTCAAAATTAAGCATATTCTAAATTAATTTACTCCTAAAAAAGTGTGTAGAGTTTCCAAATAGGCTGCAGGATCTGCAGGCATCCGTGTGTTCCTCGCTGCCATCTTTTCTAGTGAAAGGCTTTAAAAAGTCGATGTATGTGCTCATTAACGACATCTGATTAGCATATTTGTTGTGTTTAACTGCTTCACTTCTCAGTAAATCACTTTTCACACAATCACAAGAGAAGAAAACAGTCCCCTGAACGAGAATCAAACCGGGGTTCCCAAACTCGACTAAACCCGCCCCCTAGCGCTTCCTATTGGGCAGCGTGGAACCTAAATAAGAAAATCACGCCTTCCTATTGGCTGGAGCTCGTCTCTGTCCATTTGTTGCCTTCGCTGTCGTCATTCGGTGGCAATAATAACAGGTTCGTTCAGGCTTTGGACTTGAATCCTCGCACCGGGCGCTGAGGCCACAGGAGACGAGCGGGGGGGGGGATCCACACACGCACAGCAAGAATGAAGTTCGTTCGGTTTATAATGAAAAATGTCGCGTTGGCCAGTGTGCCCAAACACATCGAGCATTTCTCCAAATTTTCTCCTTCACCTCTCTCCATGAAGCAGTTTCTCGATTTCGGTGAGTATTGATCTGCGTTCACGGTGAGGGAGGGGGGGGTGCTGTTGTGATGTAGTCAGGGGTTTGCGTGGTACTGAATGGGCCGAGCTGCCTTATTCTGCGCACAAATGTGCCGCTGTGTAGTAAGCAAATATCCAATGCACCATGCAGGACTGAACATCTGCTCTGTGGAGGGGTTGACTGTGGAAGCATAGGGCTCATAGTGCTCATAGTGCTCATAGTGCAGAGAGTTGCGTCAGATAGCAAGGTCAGGCTGCACTATCCGGGCCATGCAGGGACTCAATGGACTACATTCATCTCAATCAGTGGGTTTTCCCTTTATAAACAGTCCACGATGCGCGCACAGCATTGGGGTGTGCACATTTATACTATATAGAATACAAGCAGCTGCTGGAAAACTGTGAAATTGGCTTTTTGAGGTGAATTTGAATGTCACATATCATTGCACTGTACTGTACAAGTTTTGTTTTTAACCATCCATCACTAATAATGCTGAATCCAGTCCATACACAGAATTAGCTCCACAGAAGGAGAGAAGTAACCTCTGCAACATAATTAATGGTGCATTAAAAACTAACATGCAACACAGGGTAAGAGTGGCCTCGTTCTTAACACCAGCCTGTATGAAAATCCTGCTTTTCTATCACTATTATGTTTCAGGTTCAATCAACGCCTGTGAGAAGACGTCCTTTGTCTTTTTGAGACAGGAGCTCCCTGTAAGACTTTCCAACATAATGAAGGAAATCAACCTCTTGCCTGACAAGCTGCTCAGCACCCCGTCTGTGCAAATGGTGCACAGCTGGTAAGCCAAGCCAGCAAACGTGATTTAAGTTGCCAAACATCTCAACTATGGCTGTGGTGGTTTTGTGTTTTCATTCAACAGAAACATTCTGCCAAAGCAGGAGAGCACCGTGTTTGTCTCTTTCAGCTCCTGTATCAATCCATCAGAACCATATTTGATGCCTGATGTCATCCCCTGATTGAGAAGTGAACAGTCGCAGCAGCAGACTTGTTTACTGCCATGTAGTGGGATGTTTCATTTCCCCACTGTGGTAACGTCATGTTTAGAATTACAAAAGCAGCCTTTGACCGAGTTGAACGGCTTCCAGCTCTGCTCGGTGCAGAGGGAGGAGCCGCTTGGCTGTGAACTTTACCCTAGATTCTCGTCACGTATCACATGACCTTGTTTTCAGCTGCAGGTCTGCTTCTCTCTCCTTTGTGAGGAATGCACAATGACACACATATTTCTTGAAAAGCCTGAGATGCACAGCCCTTTCAAAACGATACCTTCATCTTATATACATTCTGCAACCTCACTCACTCATCTGTTTATCTTGCGTTTTTCATACATGCTGAATGTTTATGTGTGTAAATGATTTTATTTATGATGTCGTCAGGTACATCCAGAGTCTAATGGAGATTCTTGAATTCCTAGACATGAATGCTGATGATCACAAAGTCCTTGGAGAGTAAGTTTCTAATATTTGGCATTTTCAACTGCTGGTCAGTGGTCAGGGTTCATGATTTAATCCTTTTAGTTACGACAGCCAAGTCAGGATTTTAACAGAAATAACAAATTTAAACAATGCACATGTCCGGTGTGGTGGACAGCATGTGTTTAGCTGTTAAATGCAATAAATATGTAATAAATAGAACACTGTGTTGTCTGCTGCTGTTTATTTATTGATTGGCTGGTCAAAAAATAATAATCTATTTCATATTGAATCATTTAAGTCATTTGTCAAGCAATAATGCCCACATTTTGCAAGATGCAGCTTCTCAAATGTGAAGATGTTGATGTTTTTGAGCATATTATGGCCCCTTTCATTTAAATAGTGTTAAGCTGCGTGTTTATGGCAGGTTTTGGGTAAAACTTTTTGAGTCATACACCCATTTGTTTTCCCAACCATCCCATCGTTAACTGTTGATATAGCAGAATTTCTGACATCTGCTCATGCATCATGTTCTTCCTCAGGTTCGCTGATGCCTTGATTACCATCAGAAACAGGCACAATGATGTAGTGACGACCATGGCCCAGGGTATCATCGAGTACAAAGAGGCCTTCCCTCAGGATTGGGTCACTAACCAGAACATCCAGTACTTTCTGGACCGCTTCTACACGAGCCGTATCTCTATTCGCATGCTCATCAACCAGCACAGTGAGTAACACGTGCAGCTTGAGAGTCATTTTTGTGGCTTAACTTGAATCCACGTGTCACAGTTTATGTTTGGAAAAACAATGTGTGTGTTTGTCTGAAATGTACATTGTCTTCGCAGGCTGTGTGACATTATTATGCTCACTGTGCTCTCTGTCACTTGCTTGACACCCACAGAGAAAAATAAGTCTCTCCTCAGAAATAATCCTTCAAAACATGCCACCTCCCAAACTTTATTGTCACATCCATTACAGATTTCTGTGTAGGATGTCATTGCTAGCCCAAGGAGCAGTTAGTGAAGTTAGACTGCACACCATAAACCTTGAGGAAACGCCACCAAAACGTTTTATATCTTTACTTTATTTGTTACAGAAGTATTTGAGGATATTAACACATGCAGACAGAAGCAAATGGAATATAAACTACTTCAAGGCCTAAAAACTCTAAATATGATTTTGACGTGTCTTAAAAATTGCTTAGGTTAAGTTGGTTCTGGCCAGTGCAAGTCAGTGCTGCTTAATGTTGCTTTACCTTGGCCGTGCTTTTATGTGGGTTTTTTTGGGAAATGTTTACCCTCAACAAAGTAGTGCCACCTACAGCAGTGCATTTCAGGGCATCAATGAGGCTGCAGCTCAAAACTGTCTTCTCAACCTCTTGTCTTTGAGTATCTGTGGACTTCACTGGAGCTTAAACAAAAACTGTCCAAAAAGTACTTTGTTCATATTCAAAAGGAAAACAATACATTATTTTTTCTGCATATCCTTTTTCCAGCGTGGATGTGAATTAGGTCCTAAAAAAAAGCCTTAAATTTGACTTGTTGAAACCTGCAGAAAGCCTGGATTTATTGCATTCACTTCCATTTTTTCATTATATTCCTACATCTAGTAGAGTAGACTCAATGGCTTGAAAAGCAGGACTGTGCTCCAGGGTGCTGTTGTCCGAGAGTTTGTAGCGGTGTCACCAGTCATGCGAAACAAAGACTGTTGATGCATATCACTGTTGTGATATTGCAGTGTTTCAACACTACCGTTCCATGAAGGGAAATGATTACACTTTATGTCACGAGTTTTATAACATCTTTTCCTTCAATATTTGCACTATTTCTTTATTGCTGAACTTGATATGCTGATGATCACAGATGCCACTCTGCATTTGCTCATTGTTCTCCTTAGCTTGACGTTTTGTCGTTCTCTGCAGCTCTTATCTTTGATGGCACTACCAACCCCGTCCACCCCAGCACAATCGGCAGCATTGACCCTCAATGTCAAGTTGGAGACGTAGTCCAAGGTAAATATGAATTATTTTTGACCTTAAAATGGCTTGGATGAGTTTGATTTTAGATGCTAACGTTGCCTTCTGATAGGGCAACAAACACTCAATTTGGTGTGTTGAATGTCAATATGTTTTTTTATGTTTGACTATTTCAGTAGCTACATTTTTACATTATAATTCTGTTTGTCTTGTATTGTCATGAGAATTACTAACAATGTCATCCTCCTTCATTTTGTCAGATGCCTTCCACAGTGCCAAGATGCTGTGTGACCAGTACTATCTTCACTCCCCTGATCTGGTACTGCAGGAGATCAGTAATGGTAGGTTTACACTGATTTCATCTGGCAGGTTAAATACAAACATAATTTGGCTCTTAATCCCGCATCCCAAAGGCAAAAGATCCCTGTAGCTTATTGAACTAAAGAGCAAATAGAGCCAAGTCTTTTGTGTGTACATACAGTGAGTGACTGTATGCATTATTCAGCCAGATGGACCTGACAGGCCTCTAATTATAGCTGTGCAGCTGATGTAATGCCTTAATAGGCCCAGTTGACAATACTGGCACGCACACACACACACACACACACACACATTCCGTCTCTTCTCCATCTCTAAAAACCATAAAACCAGAGCAGAGCAGATTAATTGCCACTGGTGAAAAGGCATCCAGGAGTGGTGAGAATAATTCATTTTAAATGAAGTGGAGGAAATTAAGAAACACTGTTTGTTTGTCCCCTGTGCAGACGAGAAGAAAAACCATCCAGTAAGCATGGTGTATGTGCCCTCCCATCTTTATCACATGCTGTTTGAGCTCTTCAAGGTATGACACAGCCTGTACTTTTGAATGATATACTCATAAATTGCACATTATACTCAAGCAAATGTGAGATTCAAAAATAGGAACATATAATGAAACTTTTTGTAGAATGCAATGAGGGCAACCATTGAGACCCATGAGAGCAGCAACAGCCTCCCACCGATCAAAGTCTTGGTGTCTCTTGGAGGCGAGGACATGTCAATCAAGGTGAGTTGCAAATTACAATACAGCTGCTTGAAATGCAAGAGTATTATGGTTATTATGATAAATACTGAAATTGCAAACAGTGACTCAGTGGTTGTTGTCAGGTCACTTTATGTAGCCCAAGTCCCAAACATTTTGGCCTTATTGTGGCCTTAGACACTCGTTTCAAATAAGGAAAAACTAATAAAAATCCTTAAATGAGAAAAACATACAAGATCCATTGTTTTTGCTTTACTTCTAACTCTATTCTTTTTATTTTAAACTTTTTCATTTTTGCATGCCCTGTCAGTGTTTGCACACGTTCCTTCCATAACATTCACATATTAATATGAGGTGGATTAGAACTTTAAAGTTGCCTGCAGGAGTCAACCTTTTACAATGTTGCTGTTGCACAAATTAACTTTGAGTTATGCCTGTCATGTCACGACCACAGATAAGTTTGTTGAGGCTGGCACAAACACAACTCCAAATGCTTAATAATGCTGTTTGTACTTGCCGTACTCTTTGCTAATGTGGTGATGATAACTGATCGTTGTGTTTACAGCTTGCTGTGCTCTGTAGTGGCAAAAAAAATCTAGTAAAATCATTCACTTATACTTTAAACAAAAGAATCACAGCAATCAATGGTATTACTTGTAAATTACTCCTAAAGTGCTCTGGAGGTAGCCTTACAGAATGTTTTCTCTGATGTACCTCATCTACCCATTGCATCTTTTCTATGATGATATGTGGAGTAAACACACAGAAAGCCCACATAGCATCGACCTTTGAGTTGAGGCCAAGTGTTTGTGACAGGCAGGCACTTGTCTGCCGGCATCATCTCTTCTATGGTTTCTATGGCTCAGCACTGTTCACGCACCTCACATGTGTCTCATCCCTTTATTTCTCTCCCCGCGTTGTAGGTGAGCGACAGGGGTGGCGGCGTCCCCTTTCGTAGGATCGAGAACCTTTTCAGCTACATGTACTCCACTGCTCCTGCTCCACAGATAGGAGAACACTCACGGCCTCCACTGGTAAGTAGAGATACAGGCGGTGGAGAAGCAGGTTTTCTTTTATTAACTCGTTTGCACTCCTACATGCGTAGAAAAACAAATATAGGTTTTCCTAGCAGGTGTAAAGATGCTACTAATTGCAGCATGTGGCATTTGTTTGCATTTCTGCACAGCCTACACGCATCAAAATGCTCATTTAGCCTTTTATTTAGACCATCTTTGCTATTTAAAGATTTTTTGCAAAAAATGACCACAGCAATGCACAAAGCAGACTTGGAAAAACAAACGTTTGTTCCATG
This sequence comes from Sandelia bainsii, assembly GCA_032362345.1. Classification (NCBI taxonomy): domain Eukaryota; kingdom Metazoa; phylum Chordata; class Actinopteri; order Anabantiformes; family Anabantidae; genus Sandelia; species Sandelia bainsii. The sequence goes on along the minus strand of JAUMHL010000012.1, from coordinate 17,185,496 downwards.
GTAAAGAGCTGCTGCTTGCAGTGCGACAGAGAACAAAGTCTTCTTATACCCTTGATCTCCTCTCTCTCTGCAGGCTGGCTTCGGTTACGGTCTGCCCATTTCTCGTCTGTACGCCAGGTACTTCCAGGGGGACCTGCAGCTCTTCTCCATGGAGGGCCACGGCACAGACGCTGTCATCTTCTTGAAGGTGAGCCAGACGTGGTGATCATGCATGAAGCTGTGATAGGAAGCCAAACACAAACCAAACTCTGCAGACCTGTGGAGTTCAAGTAAGACATGCCATTTGTAATTACGTCTTGTTTTTTGTTCCTACAGGCGCTGTCCACGGACTCCATTGAGAGGCTGCCAGTGTACAACAAAACTGCTGTAAAGAACTACAAAGTTAGCCAGGAGGCTGACGACTGGTGTATACCCAGTAAAGAACCCCTGGATCTGAGCACCTATAAGGTGGCCAAGTGAAAATGTCCTCCATGCCTAATGCTTCAAGCCTGCGTAGCAAGATATATTCCCATATCATAATCTGCCAAGGCAGATGAGTGCAGTCAGGTTTTAGTGGTAGCATGTTCATGTTGTTTTCAGTCCCTGTTGTCCTTCTGGGTTCTATCAAGAAAATAATCAAATGTAAAACAGCTACTAACAGAGAATACTAGTCACAGTCACATCTGAGATTTTAGAGATGCAGCTCCAATGTTGCATGGGATCAACAGAGAGAATGTGTGTGGACAAGGAGTCCAGTGTCATGTGCAGGTACGGGAGAGACGGCAAGCACCCAGAATGTAAAGTGTAAAAATTAGGGAACTCATAAAGAACACAGGAAGTTTTATGTTATCCAGTTTCAGACATTGCACATGTAGCAATGTTTTACAGCAGATACTTGAAGAAGGACATGCAGAGGTATTCAGTTAAACAGGGGGGAGACCTGTTGTTGAACAACTGAAAGAAAACCAGATCCTATCTTCTGGAGGAAATGTCACCCACACCTTACAGTAGCACCTTCATCCAAAGGCTCATTTCACTGAAATACTTGAACTACTCAAATTAATATTTTAGTTGTGTCTTGGTAAATTTCAAGGACTGTAGCACTGCTGTTCTCTGCAGCTTTGAACAAACGGTTCAGGGTTGAGCGATGTGATGATGTGCTTTTGCTTTGGTTTTCGATATTCCTTTAAAAAAATAATTTCATCGCACTATTAGCACTCACTGATAAGATACAGCGTTATCTTAACGTCAGTTTTCTGGATCACATTTTACAACAAGCGGCCAGAGCATTTGCCAGGCTTGTGTGGGGGTTTAATGCTTTTAGCATAGTTCACGAGGCTTGTGTTATTAAACCCCAGCAGGCAGTACATGTCACATTTGCACTCTCCACCAGCCTGTTATCCAATAAGACAAGGCCAGTTTCACATCATTTATTACACTGTGCCATGTGAGGAAAAGATGCCCTGAGACCATATGTGTTGAAAATGTTTTATGTATTATATTTATCTTAATCATACAGTATGTGAAAGGTTATTTTTATAGTTGCACTTGAGACATGATTGAAATGACTGTAAATACTGTAAATACAACTCAGATAATTAAAAAGAACAACTTCACCATGAAATGTTCCTGTTATTATTTTGTAAGTTTTGTGTGGGTTTAGACAGCAGCTAATTATGTGCACAGAAATGACTGATTGTGTTCATCAGTAGTCGAGGATCCCTACGGTGAAGCCTTTTCTAAAGTTTGGATTGCAGCTCTGTGGGTGTAAGAGGGCGGGGGGAAACAAAGTGCAGGGGAAAATTTTCACCTCAGCGTCACTGGATCTGTTCTGAAGCTGGTGACGAGATCAAGTTCAACAACTCTACCCTGCAGCCACTCCAGCTCCAGACCCTCAGGCACAAAAAAAAGTATTGCGTATGTGGTTATGGAAGATTTATGTCTGTTTCCACTCCACTTGTGTTCCCCTGTCTGTGGGTAGAAAGAGCCAAGTAAGGCAGAGGTCAGCATGAGAGAAAGTCACAGTCTTGTTGTTTGAGGTCAGAGGCACGTGAGAGTCATGCTAAAGGGTAAATACCCAGAGGGAAATCTAATAATAGCTGGCTTTTTACGTCACATATTTGCAATATTTGAGAAGACACAGAGGCAACTTCCACTTTACATGTTAATAATGGCAGTGATGAAAAGGAACTAGATTAGTTTGACAGTGTGATGCATTGTTGTAGATGTTTGACAACAGTAACCAGCTCATTAGGTTTAGCTGCTCCTCGGCTTCACTACATTTATCTCTCTTTTTCACCGTCAAAGGGACTCACATTGTTTCTGTTGTCACGTTACTGTTAGGGAATGTTATGTAGTGGTTCTACACCCCTGAGACATCACTAGATAAATTAGAGGTGTCACAAGATAATTAAGAAGACCTATTCAAAAAACCAAAACTCATATTTCTATTACATAAATACAGTATTGAAGGTCACTTTTTAATTGCACTGCTTGTTGTTCATATAGCTATTCTACTGTGTGTCAAGAGTTCTTGATAATTATTAAAGTATCTCCTTAAAAGGTCACAAGCCAAAACATATTGGGAGCCACTCCTTTAAGGTGTACACATTAAGCCTGAATCTGAACTTGAGAATCAACATTGCATCTATTGTCTGCAAAAATCTAGGATGCTTGTATTGATCATAGTCAAAAGAAAATCCTATTGCCCTGTGTCTAAAAGGGTTGGTGACTTAGATGGTCATGATCATACATATAACTAAGGTTTCTGATAACAAACCCTAATGAAGAAATTCACAAATAATACACCAAGCTGGAGCAAATGACGCAAGCTGACTTTTTTAAAAATGTACTGTATTGTCTGGCACTTTCTATGTATACCCATTTGGCAGCCCTACATGTGCGTATGTGTGCTAATATTATTGGTTTGCAAAGATCCTGCTGGTGACAGATGTCAAGTGATCATTTCATGTCAAGTGATCATTTCAGTCTCATGTTTATAAAGGCCAATAGGCCGGTGGCAGCCGCTCCAAATAAGGCCATTGAACCAGGGTGTTTACTCCCAGGCCGCCAGCTTACAACGAGGAGTGGAAACAATCCAGCAGTACCTTCCTCACTATCTCATACAAACAAAAAAGGCTGATAAACTCTCCATAGCAACTGGGACAATTGCTGCAGTATAATGACACAAACACTACGTCTAACATATCTGCGTTAATGTGTACTGGAATACTTACAATCACCTTATCGAATAAAATCATTGAGATAGAGAATGTAAAATGAAATGGTGACCTGGACATCCATCTGCAAGTGCCAGGGGTATGTGAAAAGACAGTGGAAAAAATAGAAATACATTTTGAATAAATAAACAAAAAAGATATGATATAAGATATTGAGTCAATTATAAATACCAGGTGTTGCAATTAAGTGCATTAAAACTAGTCTGCAGAAGAGTTGAAGGACCTTAGATATGTTGAATATCTAAATATCTAAACATAATAAAACAGTTGAAATAGCTAAAAATAAAACATAATGGAAAAAAGGTTTTCAGTAGATAAAAATGTGAAATAACTCAAATTAAATAACAGACTGTTAACACCAGTAGGATAAGTGTTTGAAATACCCAAAAGGAAGATAACACTTTAATTAATGAAAATATATTAGTGTTATTGTTACATGTTTGAAATAGTTAGTTAGATGGCTTCAAATAGTAGATAAATAAGTACCTAAAGTGGACTAATGAACAAATACACCCGTAAGTAATGGATATACAGCTAAAATTGCATTAGATAATACTTGAAATAGTTGTAACAGTTAGTAGTTAACTAATTATTAACAGTTGAAATTGATAAATACGTAAAATGATTGAGTAGTTGAAATGTTTAGCTAAAAACAATGATAAGCAATTGAAATACTAAGTACTGTAATTGTTAATTAGTTGAAAAAGTAATGAACTAAAAGTCATTGTTAAAGTTAGATCGTTGAAATAATAGCTAAAAGTAATGATGAAGTAATGATTAAGCAGTGAAAATACTTAGCTAATAGTAATGATAAACAGTTAAAATAGTGAGCTAAAACTGATACTATATAAATGCTATATAGTTTGCTAAAAGTATGAATCTACTGTTGGAAAAGCTAAAGCTAAATGTCAGCTAATTCTAAACAATTGAAATAACTTATCTTAAAGTAGGCTAATGAACTAAAAGTAATTTGACGTTAGATAGTTAAATATATAGTAAAAGTAATGATTAAGCAGTAGAAACATCACTTCAAAAAGTTAGTTAAATAATGATAATGAAAATACTTAACAGTAATGATCAACAGTTGTTAGCTAAAAGTAATAATAATGTAGATGAAAGTAGGCTAATGATAAACCACTTAAATAATTAAAGTAATGGTTAAGTGCTTGAAATACTTAGCTAATACTAATGATCAACAGTTGCTAACTAAAACTAATGATAAATATTTAAAGTATCTAGAAGTTAACTGTTAGTGTGGGAGTGATAAACAGTTAAACTTAACGATAAACAGTTGAAGGAGCTAAACGTCATCCTAAACAATTAGTGCCTTAGTCGTATTGTTGAATAAGTTGACTCAAAGTAATGAATTCTTGAAATAGCTAAATAATGCATAAACTGTTGACATAGCTTAAAGTAATGTATAAGCAGCTGAAATGTTTTGCTTGCCTTCCAAGTAATAGTTTAATTAGATCATCTACAATACACCATTAATAGTGTTAAATATCATCCAGTTTAAAATCACTTCAAATTAACACATTTTAGGTGGTGTTAAAGGGGCACTTTAATTCATTTGACAGTGCGGTGAAGGTACGTTTGACAAAAAAAAGGTTGTGAACTTCTAAAACACAACAGATATGAGGACAAACAACCAATGACCCATGGCCTGGTGCCCTTCTTACTGATACTGAGCGTCACAACGACACAACTGCCAACGCCCAGGCCTGCGTGTGTGAAAGTGGCCTTTGAACACAGTAGGCTAGTTTCCAACAGGGACCAACCAGTATTTTCATGGAGAGTTGGCTGTGTTTTCAGCAACAGTACGGCACGAATGTCTCATGTGAATGGGTTTTTGAATTCCAGCATGTGATATACTATTGCAATTTTCTGTCATTAAAACCAAGCAGAAGCACGGAAGGATTGTATGATATCATTTTCAAATAAAGAACACTGCTGGGTCATTGCTATAATGGGGATGGTGCTCTAGTAAGATTGCTGCTGTTACCCTCTAGTGGTCTGTTTGGTAGAAAACAACTTCTTGGGTGGAATAGTTCACAGCAGCGTTTGCTGCTCTCCTCAACGTACAATCACAGAGTTCACAGATAAGCTCATTAAAAGAAAATAGTCTATTCTGTGAAATCACAGAAATTTCACATCCATTCATGTCAACATGTCTACCTGAAAGCACAGTCTGTACATCATAGAAGTACATCATTTTCATTAGATTGTACACATTTAGATGTGCTTATGACAAATTCCCCAAAGCTGATTACCTTTGTACTTTTCCATTGGCCAAGTGTACAGTATTATCAATAATAATATGTAAATTAAACTCTGTTTAGCTGCCATCACATGAATGGTTTACGTGACTGTGTTCACACTTTATCCATCTGTGGACAGTGTGGAGTAACCGTACTGCAAAAGAGATCAGCATTGACAGTTTCATCATTCTCTGCTGGCCATACAGACTGAAAAACTGCTAATGGCGTACTTCTTTCATGTCTACGTTTCCAGCTTGTCTGTGAAAAGTAACACCTTGACTGAGTTGGAAAGATGCTGCTAAACAGAAGTTTGTAATTTGCCTTTTGTTTGTGCACTTGCGTGTCACCTGCTGATGAATATATAAGGTCAATTTCATGTTGACATGAAGAGGTAAGAGTAACTTTGAGAATTACACTTACATTGTTACATGGTAATATGTGTGGAAGACACCCAGTATTTGTAAATACTGGTGCAGACATATAATGTGGTTTTATCATTTATTTACTGTTCTTCCACGGTCTCAGTCTGGTGAACGACTCCTTACACACCCTGGTCAGGCCAACAAGCTGGTGACTCCATAGATTATATTACAACTAATTACTTGCAAAGTCTTGTTTTGTTTGACACATAGTTCAATTTTCTTTTATTCCAGACTGGAACGTGAAAAATCAGCCTGTATCTGTGCTGTGTTTAAGGTAATGTGATCAATTGTACCCATTAACTGTATAGCTGATTAATTGATCGTTTCAGATATTTAAAGAATTTTGATATGAAGAAACAGAACATGCTTGTATCTATCTATCTATCTATCTATCTATCTATCTATCTATCTATCTATCTATGTCTGTCTATCTATCTATCTATCTATCTGTCTATCTATCTATGTCTATCTATCTGTCTATCTATGTCT
>JAUMHL010000012.1:17163947-17177380 GCA_032362345.1 Sandelia bainsii | reverse complement strand
TGTCTATCTATCTATCTATCTATCTATCTGTCTATCTATCTATGTCTATCTATCTGTCTATCTATCTATCTATCTATGTCTGTCTATCTATCTATCTATCTATCTATCTATGTCTGTCTATCTATCTATCTATCTATCTATCTGTCTATCTATCTATGTCTATCTATCTGTCTATCTATCTATCTATCTATCTATGTCTGTCTATCTATCTATCTATCTATCTATCTATCTATGTCTATCTATCTATCTATCTATCTATCTATCTAGAAAAGTCATTTGCACCTTTTTTACGCCAGGTGGCGCACTAACATCATTATAACCCTGGGGGGGGGACTGGTGGCCTTCTCTTCCTCCTTGCACAGGAGCTTGTGAACAAACAGGAGGTCCCCCTCGGACTGAACACGGACAGATCAAAACACTTTGTAGTTTATTTTAGAGTCATATTTTATTTTAAAGTCAGTGTGTTGATTTGAGAAATCTACAGACTCTGTCATAACTCTTCTAACTTTTCATTCACATCCCATTGAGAAAATTCTGATGAGCACTAATTTTTCCTTTTATGGAAACACAGGGCATCATGCGAGTCGGGCCAAAACATTATGGTTTTCCTCGTCACCGCTGAAATATGAATCAGAACCAGCGGGGCAGTGGTCTTCAGAAATATTTGTAATGCTTTTCATCTTACACACACACGGGGCCTGTCTGGTGTGACCCACACCTCTGCGCGGGGCGGGGAGGGGCGGGGAGGGGCGGTGCCGGGAGGTTTACGCTTCAGTCCTATTGGCGGAGGGTCGGTGTTGGACGACAGGAGAGAAGCTCCAGGAAAACGCACGGAGCTGGCGCACGGTGTAACCGGGGGCACGGACATTTCTGCATGAAGAGGAAACTTTGTACGGACGTGAGGATATTTTGGGGTCATTTTTGATTTCTAATAGAAAAGCCGGACATGTGAGAGGGGGAAAGCGCGTTTCCCATCGTTTACTTTCACAACTCAAAAGCTGCGCGCGTGTTTTAAAACCATTTTTTCCACTTTAATTAAACATGACTGAAGTGACCGTTTGAGTTTTACCGTCACGAATGGACCACACAGGTGTCCACTGAGGAGAGGAGGAAGCCCGCCAATGCTCACCTTTTGTCGGCACTTCAAAGCGACCTGTTAAATGATTTTTCCCTCCACGAGCTTCAGTGAGAATCAGGTAGAAGCATGGCTGAGCACGAGAGCCTGGAGTTTGGAAAAGCAGATTTTGTGCTTTTGGACAACGTGTCTATGGAAGAGTTCATGGCGAACCTAAAACTCAGGTAAGTAAACTCCTACAGCGGTCATTCACCTTTTTCCCCCCTCAGTCAGTGGAGTACAGGTTCAGACTCTGGCATCAGTGTGTTGTTGTCATTAGCTCATCAACAGGTGCTACGAGCTCGTTAACTGTGCGCTTCCTCGTATGGTTCGGGGTTGCCCCCACCTCAAAGGCTGGTCAAACTACCCAGGTTGGCGTTTATGCAAGTTTAGTCCCCGCACCTGTGTTTGCACATTATCTCCCACGTGTGAAATCGCGTGTATTTCAGCAGCTCTGGGATGCATCAGCAATGTAAACCACTCTAAATGATATGCACTCCTTTCTAAATGGTATGCGCTCCACCCAAGCCGCATGCTCTGGTCCGTCTGGACGGACACGTCATGTCCCGCAGACCGGTTTCTGTCAGCTGTGTTGTCGGCGGCTTAGTGTGTCAAGCATGATGTCAAGCACGCTTTGTGAATGAAGAAGGGGGGGGGGGTAACACTACGTTTCAGATGGGGCTTGGAATCAGTTTCACCGGCTCCTTTCCTCAGCTCTGCCATCTGTGATGAAAGTGCAAACTGATCCCTAATTCACTTTGAGAGAGCTTGTGCTCAGCAGGACCTGGTGGTTGTAGACAGTTTTGTTTAGGTGTGAAAATCAGGTCGTTGCTGCAGCTTTTTGGAGTATAAAAGTCAAAAATAATTGAAGTGTATGTTGACATGATTATAATGTAGTGTTAGATACAACGTAAAGAAAGTTAAATTGTAGTTATTGAAGTTTTTGTCCAGGTTTAAGCAAATGAGGTCTGAAAATATCCCTTCAAAACCAGAAGGACATGCATCCATAGAAAACAACATGCATCTTGTGTAGAAGTCGAAGATATTTTAATATCGGTCCTCTAGTTCTAGTAAGCTGGCTATTTCAGAAAGAATCACGAGGAAAATGAATTGTATTGAGCTGTTCTGATTAGAAGTTGACTTGATGAAATGTCCCAAAAGCCCAAAATGTAAGTCAGTATTGAATCTTCCTGGGTTACAGTTGAACTATGTTGTGTGTTCTTTAAGATAAAATAAACCCTATACATTAGATACAACACCTAAACCATTTGTCGTCACTTAAGCTTGCTGTAGGAAGCTGTGCGAATACAGGATAAACTGTATGTGTGCTGTGGATTTTGTTGTACACACCAAAATGAAGCTCTGAAAAGCCTGTTATGTATATAAAAGAAATGGATACTCTTTAAATTAGGATTCTTTGTATTGTTTGAATCATATTCATTCATTCACTCATTCAGACAGGACAGAGTTAGAACACAGTTAATAAAAAATAAAAACGTCATCATCATCTCACTTTTCAAGATTTGCCAACACTGAGTGCTGAAGTGATGAAACAGAAAGTTCAAGACAGACTCTGGCTCTGCACAGTATTTTTACACACACTGCCAGTACAGTTCAGTAAGTCAGTACTGATTTGTTGAATAAATATTTGGAGGATTTGAAGGATGCAGGTTGGACAGCTCTTCACCCTGTTGGCTGCCACTCTGCATGGTTTCCCATCTATGGCAAAGCAGAGCACACTAGAGTTTACAGGAAGGAATGTCCTCCACAACTAAGTTTTGTGTTTCTTTGTGATTCCTTTGTGATTTTTCTTTATCCCCTGGTTATAAGGAAGTAACCTGACATTTTCAAGAGCTGCTTAGTCCTGTTTGAAACTGATACCTAAAAGTCTAATCTGCTGTTTTTCTTCTGTCTGTCCATAGTTTTCAGCAGTGTCACATTAATAAATCTCTTATACTTTATTCTTCTTAAAGTATGTCAAATCATGCTCAGAACTGTAAAATGTAAGGAATGGTATCGTCACCAAAGTCCCAAATATCAACAAACACAATATTTCTAAGTACAAACAGTCATAATCGTCTGTGTCTTTATTGAAGACATCTATTAAACATACAGAATGATGGTGGAAAAAGTAAGTGAAACAGTATTTTAATAACTGGTTGAACCACCTTTGGCAGCAATATCTCGATTCCTGTAGCTGTGAATTAGACCAGCTTCATTGACTGAGGTCTCGAGGTTTGGGCTCTGACTAGGCCACTCCAAAAGGTGCATTTCATGTCTCTGAAGTCATTCTGCATTTACATCAGTGTTTACTGTCATTGTCCTGGTGCATCACCCAACTTCTACTGAGCTTCAGCTTGCAGAGAGCCACCCTGACATTGTCCTACTGGATACCCTCACAAACTCCAGAGAGGAATTAATTTTCCTCTCCACGATGACACACTGTCCAGGTCCAGAGGGAACAGAAGAGCCTCAAATCGTGATGCTCTCTCTTCCTGGACTTCAGTGTTGTTGGGGTGACGTTTGTTTATGGTGATTAATTGGTTCACATTTCAAGCACTTCCATTACCTTTAATTTAATAACAAGATTGTAACTGCAGATTAGTAATTAAAAGCTCCAGAACAGCTACTAAATGAACTGTTGTTCTTTGACCAGTTTCAAAAGGCAGATTTGTGGTTTGTGGCAAACAGTTAAACAGGTTTTCCTCTTGTTTTCTACTTTAACTATGAAAATGAGCAGGCTTGTATTTTCCTCTTAGGCAAAGTGATGGGCAGTCGGTAAATCTAAAGCTGGCCGTCATGTCAAATGTTTCCATACTGGTGTCCGAATAACCCACTTTTGGTCTGATGATGAATGATATTGTCTCAGAAATAACTGCAGTAGATGATGTTATTGACATCTTAAGACCACTTTATGCCAATGATGGGGAACTTCTAAAACATTAATAACCTACGGTCCATGAATACCTCAGTGCCTCCAAACCACACGCTGAAACGCTGCTTATGCTGTGCCTGCTGCTATTTTTTTCTATGACATCATCTATTTTTGAGAGACATAAAAAAATAGGTAAAGCAGAAGGAAGTTTAATGCTATTCATATACATCAGAAACTAGAACCATAAAAAGCAAGCTGAAAGTCAGTGAAGTCGAATCGGTGAAGAAGTATTGAATCAAATTAACGCTTTCAAAGTGAACTTTCATTGTATGACACTTTTGGATACTCAGTGCTGTTGATATATTTTAGCAGGTACTCATTTACAACATTTATTTCAACCTGTTTTGTCTTACTCTGTAGTAAATTGAATGCATGCAATGATGTCACATTGTTCTCTAGGGACACAACTATGTTGTTTTGTTTCTCTGCTACACAGAGAAAATATTCAGTAAGTTAATCAGTAATGAAGACCAGCATTAGGTGCAGCCATATCCTTGAGTGTGCATCTGTAAGAATGTGACACTGAAAATGTCTAAGAGGACAAAGTGCTAGGCATTCAAATGTTTCAAAAACAACAAGGCCGAGCGTTTTTTATAGCCATGCCTCTTTAATTAGATAAGCTGTGATGTGAACAGTAGCTCTGGTAGCCAGAGGCAGCCCGGTCCGGTGATGGCGTGTGCAGATTGTTATTTGTGGAGGGTGTGACCAGCCAGGAGTGCTTCATTTTTGCTCCTTTTCCTCTAGTCCTAGAAAGTGTGCATGTGTGAGTGAGTTGGACAGCTTGAAACAGACATACAGAAGGCATGAGGCATCTAATGTAATGGGCTCCAAAACAAGTAGTGCTAGAGGACGTCTGCACATCTCTCCTGGGTGCAATTTATGCTACGTGAGGGGAACTGAGAGCAGTTAAATGCCTGGCATAATGAAAAAGACCTGCTGCACGCTAAAGCTCAGCTGCAGACACACTTGACACAATTCATTCATTTCTAATTAATTATTTCGATGTGCTTCATCATAATATCATGAGACATTGTTCACTTCTACCTCTGTCATTACATGTGTGCCATGCAGGTAATGAAGTCCCCCAGTGGCTGCATGTGAGTCATGATTTGGAAAAGATTGCTTGTTTTCCCTGAGTGTGGCCAGACATGGCTGTTCAAGTTGACATTTGCTTTGTTTGACTTGAGTTTGAACTGTGTGGCCTGTTCCAAAGACCCTCCCAGTCTCTAAATAGAGCCAAAGCAGATGCCCAGTCTCTCTGTGTGATGATGATGTCTGGTGGGATAAAGGTTCATGGTAAATTCCTGTAGGGTCTTGGGAATTTAGCCTGAATTGACCAGTGAGCAGATAAAAGTGGGCCAAAACTCTGCAGCCCAGCCCCCTGGACCACATGTTTATGTATGATAATCAACTGATATGTGATTAAAAATGAGTCATGATGGGAAACAAAGCGAGTTACAGACTGAAGGGAGTTGTAATATCAAAACATACTTTCAATCTGTGATTGCTCTCTCCTTCTTTAAATTTATATTTAATTAATCTCTACAGGGATGCCACAAGTCCCACAGAGGAGTGTCTGGCACGATGGATGCCATGGGGGCTTCAACCAAGATCCCCTGCTACTATAATGATTACAGGAAGCAAAATTAATACTAGTAGCACTGAGTAACGTGCACGCTGTAGGTTTGAATGTCCTGTAAACTGACAGTATGCATGTGTATCCACAAGTCAGACACAGTTTCACTGTAGCTAAATGTCTTTATAAGGCAGCATTTTTTTTGCCAAATGAAATCCAGGGGAAAAAACATTCCTGCAACAATACTGTGTGTTTCCCAAATACTTATGGAAAGATTTTTTTTTTTTATTCTTCTTCCAAATGCTTGCTTTGCAAAAACTTTTAGTTTAGTTATACACTATGTAAAGCTGCTGGCAGTTTTTGTGCAGATGAATGAAAACTGGTCAAAAGGAACACGACAGAGTCTGAGCTTTACAGGACTCGATGTTTGTTTTAACCTTGTTATAGTAGGCTTCATCATGGGTGGGGCTCATGCACAGTCTCTGCCCAAATATGTGCACTATTAGAACGTCAGTATAATTTCACATTAATTACACTAATTAGTTTACCCAGATTAAGACTGCACCTCATGTTTATCCAGTGGCAGAGATAATCATTTGTATATCTACAGAAAATCATGGCTACATAAGTCAAAATAGTGAACTGAACATTTTAAGCTCCCGTTTGTTTGACTGTATGAACTGGTCTGAGTGATTTGACCTTTGAACCTGTCAATGGGGAGTTGAAGAGGACTTCGAACAGGAAGTCTCCAATAATATGGAGCAGGCCAGCGAAAGAGGAAAACTCACATTTCCTCTTGCCCTTGCTGCTCACATTTCATTGTTTCCTGCAGATCCTCTTCTTAACCTAGCTAGGAATCTTATGTATACACAGGCTGCTGTATTTTACTCTTTGAGTAGCAGAGAGGCAAGAGTAAAAATCTGAAGTGAAGTTGTCACTCTATTTCTGGTGTTCCCTGAATTTGACAATAAAATTGTGTGGTCAGTTATTTTCATTTGCTGTTTAAGGACCGACAACTCTCCCTTTGCAAGTGCTCTAACTACCGGCAGGCATGATGAGGTGTAATGCAGAAACAGTCAACCTGACTCTTTCTCTTTCTGCTGCAGGATAAACAAAGGGATCAAAGTACCTGGTGTGACTCAGGTAGAGCAAAACTTGCCAGGGAGAGAAACCCAAGGTCAAAGGTCAGACTTTGTAATCCTCCTCCTGCAAGATATGGTCCAGTAAATAAGCCATTGTTTTCAGGGAAAGCAAAGGTGACACAGAAATCATGTACAGCATGTTTTTTACATGTCATAGCCTCCTCTGAAGTTAAAAGTACTTGCATCTGGTGCAGAAAAGATTTTTCCTTAACCAGATCCCTTTTATTTATTTGCTTTTTTTATGCCTTTGTTCATTCCTCAGCAATAAAACCAATGTGCAGAGCACTCAGTCGTGGCTGACATATCCGTTCCCTGCAGCAAAGATGACATTTGGTGAAAGTGTACAGCAGATGCCTCTAAGAATATTTAATCCCAACCCGCTTATTAAAGTTTTTTCCTCTTTGCGGTGGTCAGTGACTGGAAGAGAAATATTTATAGATGAATGCTAAGATAGACAGTGTTCTGTTAGCTTCCTGCTCATTTACCCAGTGGCTCTTGCCTTCACCAAGACCAGCAGCAGTGGAGTGTGATGTCAGTGATTATAATCATAGCCCTAAAGAGACAGGATCTGAGGCAGGTAATTGTTAATTGTGCTACTAAAATATATCATAAAATAAAAATAAGAGAATATAACATTCATTTGTGTTTTCGTAGTCAGGCCATCATGAAAACTCTGCATGTAAGTGCTGCTTCGGTGCTCCAGGCTGACATTCCCATGAGATTTCCTGCTAATCAAGAAGAAAAAGAGTCTCCCCTGAACTGCTGGATTCATAAATGGCTTTTTGAGAAATGTCTCCCAGGCCCTCTCCCCCTGCAATCCAGCAGTGAAAAGTCCAGTCTCGCCACAAGAATTTCCATACAACCGTCTGTAATCTGAAACACATTACCATCCCTACATAAACAGGGGCTGTGCTTGTGTAGCTTTATTCCGCTCTAAAATAACTTCAACGGTTCTCAGAGACGTCTCATTTGTGGACTGCCTGAGTTGGCAGGCGGGGTCGGGAGCAGGCCGTTTAGCACAAGAAGTTTTTTTTTTTTTTTTTTATTGCCTTGTGTCACAGTTTTTTGCGATTTCAGCAGCCCACTGTCTTTCACCGTTTTCATCTACTGCACCCAATGTCTTGTCAATTTGACTGACAGGGTTGTCAGAATTATGTCATAATCTATAATTACTCATCTTCCCAGTTTTCCTTTTTTAATGACAATAACATTTATTTTTAATAATTAATATACAGAACAAGGTTATATAACATGCATTGATAGGCTATGGACCGTATCGACTCCCATAGTGCGTACTGATGCTGTCTCTACCCAAATAAGTGGTCAGATCTCTCAGCTGGAATAGTCTTAATCACCCTTTTCATCAGAGAGACAGTTTAAGTCTTTGCTAAAATGTATTTAAACAATTTGTTCTCTAATAATATTATATATGCACTGAATAATACCGTATATAGTGTGTATTATAGTGTCACTAGAGGATTTAATGTTGGACATCACATTGAAGCAGTCTGGTTTATGGTTTAAGAAGCAACTGCATCCTCTGTCTGCCACATTACCCCCAGACACAACTTCCCAGAATCCTTGTTCTCTGATCCACAAACACATGAGACATGAGGCCTTGATGTGACACTGCAATCCACTGTCTGAGTCTGAGTCTTATTCACTGAAGCTTTCAGGAATCCGCTTTCATGGCCTCGTGTTTGGGAATCCCTGATTGTGAGAGTGACTCAGATAGCTGAGTGTGTGTTTGTGCCCCTGCATATGTTTTTTTTTTTTTTCCTTTGTGTATTTTTGTGGGTCCTAGGCGGCTGTGATGTCATTCTCTGCTTCCCACAGTATTGTATTGTTCTCCGCTCCACCTGTTGGAACTGTGCCCTGAGCCACAGTGGGGGTGGGAGAGCTTACTCACTTTCACAGCCAGCGCGTCACATCACTTGATTTACTGTCAGTATTCAATAAAGAGTTTTTCTCATTAAGTACATTTAAACACAAGTGGAAAGTCACTAACTAAAGTTGTTTCTTTTAGTCCTTTTTTTCCTCCTTTTGTCTCTTCGTGCTGTAGTTTGTCAATCTCTCTGTTTTTGTGCTCTTCCATGCCCCCATTTTAGCCTCAGTAGAAGTCATAGTACTTTCCTGAAATAGCGTGATGAGTAATGTCTTCTGGATTAGTTTCTTTCTCCTCTTTCTCTCATTTGTTTTTCCTCCAAATCCACCTAGTCGTCCCTTTTCATAGCCAGTGTGTTAAAGTGTAAACGGGTTCTGCATAAGGCTAGCTGCAAGGTCCAAAAACCCCACTGCCACCTCTGACTCATTCATTTTTCTCTGCTTTCACCACAAGGATCTTCTGTTGAATTTTGGAAATTGAATCATTCATCAGTGGAATCATCCTCTCACTCTGAAAATACGTGTTACAGTAACTACTGGATTACTGTATGTGTGGAGCACATTTAAGACTCCACTCAGTTTGTCACACAAGCTTTTTGAGGGATAAGACTTGGCCTCAAAGTTCAGGTTAGAGTTAGCTTTGACTAAGGGGCTAGGAAATGTATTATGTCAATGAGTGTCCTCACAAAGACAGATGTATAAGTGTGCTTAGAAATGGTGTGGTGGATGGCTGTGATCGCAGTCAGCAAAGAAAGGAGGGCCAGCCACCTGATCTGCAGCCCGACTGTTTACACCTGGCTCCCATTTCCCATAAGTATCCAGACCTGTCGACCTCATGGGAAATGTCCTGTGGTGTGAGTGTGAGCAACGCATGCTGCTAAGCACTGTTGAGGCGCGGCCCTGAGTGTCTGTGAGTGTGCTTGTTGTTGTGTTGCCGGAAGACGACTTTTCCCGTTAAATGCAAGGAGGGATAAATGATCCTGAACACATCCAGGTCTATATCTATGTGCTGGATGTAAAGGTGAAGTAGCTTCTTTTATAAAGATCAGAATGGATTTAGATTTAAAACAGTGACATTAATTTGTTAGTTTGTTTGTAATGGAAATATCAGCAGCATCGCCCGTGTCTGTGTGGTTTTTATCACACCCTGCACATCCTCATGTTGTGGTTTGTTGTGGGTGCAGACAGGAGGGCTTCCTCTCTCTCTGTCTCTTTGTGTAATTTGATAACATTGTGCCGTATCATTCTCATTCAGACATGGCATCATTAGAGGGCAGCGAAGTGAGACAGAGCTTTGTCTTCACAGCACAGCCAACAGGTATTTAGATAATACAAGACTTGGTCAAGACTGTGTCATCATCTGTGAAACGATACGTCATCATACGGCATCACTGTGTTTAGTCTATGTGCACAATTCAGTGTTTTTGAATGTGTCAAGACAGTTCAAGTGTTGTGTGAAAGTCTTGCATAATCCGTCTCCCTGCTCCAGCCCCGTTGAAGGCCAGCTGTGCGTGATGCAGTGAAACCACCCCTCTCTAATTTTGGGAGAAGATTGATGTGGGCCCGCGGGAGGGTTGATGTGTTATGTGTTGATGGGCTGTGTCTCCTGCAGACAGTCTGCGAGCTGCTGTTTAGCGCTAAGCAGGCTTTACAAGCAACGGAAAATCCCTTAATGCAGAGCCCAGATGTCTGATGGCTGCAGACCGTGAAAGTGCCTCTGTCACACTGCACATAAACGAGTGGAGGGGTGTAGAGAAAGGTGGAGCAGAGCAACACAACAGACTAGTTTCTGTTGGGTCCCCAAAATGAAAACTACATGTCTGAGACAAGAGCCTAGTGTGACCTTAGACACACTAGGTTGACAAGTTTACAGCAGACAAGATCTTTATTAGGCACGAAGGAGTAATAGTTTTTATAGTATATGTCACATAATACACACTGACAAACCTAAGTTATTCATTAATCAACAAGAGCTATGATTCGTCTACTCCCGTCACCCCCCATTACTTTTTTAATTACCACCTCCCCTGTGACACTCTGTGTGGTATAAACAGTATCATGTTGCCGTGGATCCTGTGAGTTGTTGTGAGCTGCAACTTAAGTCACAATATTAGTCTGTGTTTGTTTACTATCAGGTGAATTAGGACCATGCCGAATTAGCTTTTAGCAGTTCCTGTTTGAATTGTACACATGGACGTGCAGCCGATTATTATTGGTTTACTCTGATGCTTAACAAACTTTAAAAACATGATCATTTTCAGGCAAGTTCTGAAATCATTAGCAGCATCTTTTTTATTTATGTAGACTGTTATTTATGTAGACTTGTGGACGTTTGTTTACAGGGGACATCTCTGATGCCCTCAGAAAGTGTTGGTCACACTGAATCAGTAATATCTGTGGTGTATGTAGACATTTAACTGAGTATTATTGTCTTCATAATGAAAACTACAGAGTCCGGGAGGTGCCATAGAAGACAAAAAAGCATAAGGTGAAGGGGAAAAAAATTTACAAACGGATTAATAAATTGAGAGAGCGGATTACTAAACCGGGGCTTTGAAGCCCAGTGTGTTCCTCTCTGGCAGCTCAAATAAAGCCACAAAATCATCATAGTTTACAGGTGAACTGTTTCATAAACATGAATCTTTGATGCCTTTAAATGGCAGAGTGGTGACTCCAGAAAGGTGATTTGAAGAAACAGATTACCTAACTCATTGTTTTATAACGAGCTTTCAGTTTCACTTAAATTCGTCATCAGTTTTAGGCCATTATAGAAATAATAGAATGGATTACAGCCACATAATAGCACAAATTACCTGCTGTTTAATGAGGATTAGAGCTGCAACTAATGACTTTTCATTCCCCTTCTGATGATTCTCCTGATTGTTGTCTATTAATGTCACACGACAAGGAAGATATTCCCTATCATAACTTCCCTTAGCCAAGAGTGGCTTGTTTTCTAAGATGAGTAGTTGGAAACCCAAATACATTGAATTTACTATAATTTATGACAGTAAAACAAAAAAAAATCTCACATTGTAAAAGTTTTCATTTTTTCTTGAAGCACTTAAAACATTTTTTAATTAGAATATTTGCATAATTTTCTCTTGATTGGTTCCTTGATTGATCGGCTAAATGTTGCAACTCTGTAAGTGACTGTATATGTCATGGAGTTTTGCATGGCATTCGACAAAGTGACAAGTGAGTCACACCATGCAGATGACATGAACAATAAGTATCTGCTACTCTGTAAGCAAAACAGAAAGACAGGTTTACCCAGCAGCCGTGGGGATGAGCCCTAAGGCGCGCTGCTATTACTCCAAACAACAGCACTGATGGTGACGGACTCCGAGATAAAAGTGGAACAGACGCCGATTATCTCTCTGCCCTTCATAATTCCTAGAATGACCCTGAAGTTCAAACGCATAATGATGAGAGCACGTGTTTGCTCAGCTCACAGCAGCACGAGCCACAGATTTTGCCATGCACACCTAAATAAGACGCGATACAGATTCCTCAGCCAGTGCAAGTTTTATGACACAAGACACACAAAAAGTCACAGTTTACCTCTTTTTTCTTTTCTGAAGGTTTTTCTTTTTCTTTTTGGGGGAGAGGGGAGGGATTGTTGGTGAGAAAATGTCATAAAGCATTTGCGCTCCTCCCTAAGTTAACCATAAAAAAGACCCACCCAAACAAGATTGGAGACAGTGGTTGTGCTCAGCTTTGCTCTGTAATTCATATCTGAGGGGAGTGTGTTGTGTGTGTGTGTGTGTGCATGTCTGTATACATGCAGTAGGTTTGTGCACCAGTGTGCGTGTGGCATTAGGGCTCCTCTGGTATTTTTAGGGCAGACAAAGTTCCTTGACGGAGTGAAAAACATCGGTCATGTTTTCTCTCTGTTTTTGTGTAAGATGAATCCTTAAAGTCCTTTTTAACAAAAATGCAAATATGTCTAGCTCCAGATAAAGCTTCCTTATTGGATGGTTTCCTATACCAGCATTAGCTTGTGCAGCGTGGGTAGTTTATGGGTACTGAGTTGCAGTGTTTATTTAGGGAGTGCATGCATTTTATGTCACTGTTTCAGCTATTAACTTTTAATATCCAGAAGGTAACATAGCAGTAGCAGTATTTTGCCTGAATGTCCTGTTAGTGCTGTGATGTGTCTTCCTCTTTCTTTCTTTTCCTCTTTACATCTTTTCTCTATCTGTCTCTCATTTCCTCGTAGCTCTTTGTAGCTCTCCTTTTGGAAAGTGATCACAGGGCTGCAGGTCAGACAAGTTTAGACACACTTCCCTTCACAGCAGGAAACACAGAAAGATGAAAGATGAAATGGAAGATGACACAGAGGGAGCCGTGGTAGGAGGAGGATTTATTAACCCTATTACCCCTCTTACAGCTTTACATATAACTAAACCTTTATCTAATCTGTGTTTTTAGATGTTGCACTGCCCAGCTCAGTCTGATAATTAAAAAAACCAAACAGATGTTACCAAATTTAAATCTAATTCAGTTTCCATGTACCTATAAATAGCATCTCTGTGAGACTCTTATGCCCTGGTTCTTTAATCTCTGCCCTGTGTGAGAGTGGAACAGATGGATCAGCCAACCCTGTACCTCAGCTGACACGCTCCCACTGATTGTCTCTCCTCTCCTCTCTCCTCTCTCCTCTCTCCTCTCTCCTCTCTCCTCTCTCCTCTCCTCTTTCCTCCCTTCTCCTCTCCTCTCTCTCCTCTCTCTCCTCTCTCCTCTCTCTCCTCTCTCTCCTCCCTCCTTCTCTCTTCTGCT
>JAUMHL010000012.1:17123233-17163847 GCA_032362345.1 Sandelia bainsii | reverse complement strand
CTCCTCTCTCCTCTCCTCCTCTCCTCCCCTCTCTTCTATTCTCTCCTCTCCTCTCTCTTCTCCTCTCTCCTCTCCTCTCTCTCCTCTCCTCTCCCCTCTCCCCTCTCTCCTCTCCTCTCTCTCCTCTCTCTCCTCTCCTCTCTCCTCCCTCCTTCTCTCTTCTGCTCTCCTCTCCTCTCCTCTCTCTTCTCCTCTCTCCTCTCCTCTCTCTCCTCTCTCCTCTCCTCTTTCCTCCCTTCTCCTCCCCTCTCTCCTCTCTCCTCCTCTCTCTCCTCTCTCCTCCCCTCTCTCCTCTCTCTCCTCTCTCCTCTCTCTCCTCTCTCCTCTCCTCTCTCTCCTCTCTCCTCTCTCCTCCTCTCTCTCCTCTCTCCTCCCCTCTCTCTTCTGCTCTCCTCTCTCTTCTCCTCTCCTCTCTCCTCTCTCCTCCCTCCTCCTCTCCTCCCCTCTCTTCTATTCTCTCCTCTTTGCAGCTTTACAAAGAGTTGTAATGATATTGTGTGGCTTGATTGTGGTTTGTTTGTCCAGTGTGTAATGTTTTTCTGCTGGGCAGGGACAATGAAAATGCCAGACTGACTCGCCCAATAATATTTATACAAATTTACTCTTGACTGAATTTTATGTAATTTTTCACA
This sequence comes from Sandelia bainsii, assembly GCA_032362345.1. Lineage (NCBI taxonomy): Eukaryota > Metazoa > Chordata > Actinopteri > Anabantiformes > Anabantidae > Sandelia > Sandelia bainsii. Next base: position 17,163,215 of record JAUMHL010000012.1, on the reverse strand, counting down.
CAGAATCTAGCAGCTTTGCTGATCTTACAAAACCTTCTGGGATTGACTTGACTGTAAATGTCAGACAAATTAGAGTTTAATTTATATGTAGTTAGATATTAATAAGGCTCTTTAACTTTTGTAACTGTTTTTGTTCCCTTTTATACAGATATTATTAACCATTCATATGAAGCATTGTTAATGATCATTACTCAAATGAAATGCTTGGTAACGCTGGACTTAAGGATTAAAGAAGATAATGAACAAGCTGTATAGCATGACCTGGCGACAATGAAGGTCACAGAATATGATTCACATTTTGCCAAACATTCTCCTCATTTATTCAGGTTTTTCTTCTCATTCCCAACTGATGTACCGTTGTCTTCCAAAGTTAGTACCCCCTCTTTGAATTCTGTGTTTTTTTGTGTATTAAAGTAATAAAAATCACCTGATCGTAGCAGCTCTTGGCATAAGGCAAATACAACCTTAGATGAACAAGAACATATAACTTTTTTCACCGTGATACAAAGACCTGCTGTGATCAGATGATTTTTATTTTGTTTCTAATCACAGAATTAAAAGAGGGGGTTTTAACTCTAGAAAATCATTGTAGTGTATTATTTGGAAATTCTGGAAACCTTATAAATCATTTTTCAGGTGGTGTAATAGTGATAGTGGTAATCCTTGTTTATGCAAAAATGAGGTTAGTTCAGCATCCTCATAAAACACTGCTGCTGATTTACAACACCGCTCACAATAACTTTTTACAGTAGTGTCTACATTGCTTCATATCGCCCACTATGAGTATAGTGTTGGTGATATGTATTTCTATTTATGAGTTTATTTTTCATCCATGTTGGTGGAAGCTTTAGTTCCCTACATCTGCCTCTGTGGAACCAGCTTAATGCTCAGAATGTAAAATGCCTGCACATAGTCAGTATGGACGGCAGAACCTGTCACCTTCTGTCTGTGCATATCCAGCTGGGATCTCAGATACACCCCTCCCGTCATGTAAACTATTGTTGACAATTCCACAAGAGCTATTGTGTATGTGCGTTAAGTGGGCAGCTCGCTGTGTCGGCTCAGGCAGGGGGAGACGGGGGGGGGGGCTCCTGTCTCGGACAAAGACCTGTAATTGACATCTGAACAATGGAGCAGGCACACAGCAGCCTCCTGACTGGGGGGGGGGGGGGGGCACAATGGGTCATTTTCTGTTGCACCAAGGGAGGAAGAGCCACTATGTTGGCTTAGAGATTACAGTGAATTATAGTGAACTTGCTCTTTCTTTGCTATTTGCATTAGCATGTGAAATATGTACAGTGTGATGTCATGGTTGCTTTACGTTTTTTGCTGGGTCATTTTTGTTGGACTGGTACTGAAAATGCCTTGTTTTGTTTTTACAGTTGGGAACCATGGTATATTAAGTTTACTGGCACAAAGGAAAGCAGCAAATATGCAAAATTTTGTATGTTTGGCATTTTTGAATGAAAACTTGTATAATGACTAAATGGTAATTCATCAACTAATTGTTTTTGCTGTACTTTCTATGCATTTTTGCAGTTTGATTAAATTGTGTCACAATCAGTCAGTATCTAATGTGCCATTGTTTCGGTGTGTAAGAAAAAATCGATACACTTAAGTATTACAATATTATAATTTGTGATACTGTATCAATTCTCAAAAATACTGTATTTGAAATACTATATTGATTTTGAATATGTACAGTTTACATGCAAAGATTTGTGGCAGACAGCGGCTCGTGTGCTGAAATAGATGTTTCGATTTTATAAAAAGGTAAACTTATTGTAACACAAACTATACTGTGTATGGTGCTGTGTCCTTTATAAAATTTTTCTAAAATTACATTTAATATAACAATATTAACAATATATTGCCTTGCAGGCAGTATCTCAGTGTGTCACAATATGTTGAATCGTTACCCCTGTATCATGATACGTATCATGTCGCCAGATTCTTGCTAATACAAAACTCTACATCATTTTTGTCGGCGTTACATAATCATTGCATGATAATACAGTCGATGTGAAGACGGGTTTGAAAAGATTTTTCATACTTGATAGAAATAAATGAAACATAAAGGTCACGTTTCTAATACTTAAGCTGTACAATGATTAGCTGTATGTTTCAATGATTGATGCTAAATTTGACAAAATACTCCAGTGTTCATTATTTGATGTTGAAGTCCGAGCAGTTCAGAAACTATGATTTCAATCCTTGGACTGATATTGTCATTATATTCTACGGAGACTTGCTAAGTGTCTCCTCTGTTCCACAGTGTATTTCCACCCTGTCCAACACAAGTGAGCTTCTCATGTCACTGTCACCATTTTGAGCCTCTAATTTAAATGTGAACAAGGATGATCTGAGCTAAGTATGTGCTGTTCAAGCTCTTTTCCATGGAGCATAACGAGTGACTTTCTGTCCCTTGAAGATAGATCTAATGGACTAATTGTAAAATAATGTTCATCTACTGTGCAACATTTTCCAGATTCAAGTTTATTTTTCCTTGTACTGGAAACGTTTTATTTCTAAAATTTACCCAAACTCCCTACCAAGACTTCAGAGGTTGCCAAGTTTAGAGAAGGAGAGACGCATTAAAATGTCCAAGGCTGGTATCTGTCAAGGTTTGAGAAACTGATAAACAACAAGTGAGTGTCATGGACATTTGTCAGCAGCTCAGTGTTTTGGTTGAAGCTCAAGGCCTTTTATTCTAACAAATATTGTGTAATATCATTACAAAAACACCAAAGCTTGATTTGTAGTTTTATGAGCAAGTCAGCATTGTAATCAAAAAAGAAAAACATCTCAATATTTGGCAAAGCTTTAAAGACACGAGTGCTTGATTGCGTTACTCTGGCAATCCCTTCAAACCACACAAAAGTCACAAAAACTTTACACAGCAGGCCTATTATGACTGTTTTGGAATAATATGCTTTTGGACATGTTTGCGAGTCAGCAGCAGAGGTTTGGCAGAGTTGAAGAAAGAGACCATTCTACTGTGGAGAGAAACTGGGATCCTAGTCCTCTGTGGAGAGGAAGGAAGTGAGGCAGGCGGCCTCAGGCAGAGCGAGACGGATAGATAGAAAGATTGTGTGAGCGAGTGAGAGGAGGGCACAGACAGGGGAAGCCAGAGAAAGTATTTACCAAAATCCTGAGTCACAACACTTCACATAGAAAAATTATTCACCAGATAATGAGACTGTTGAGATTCAAGGTGGCTCATAATGCAGCCACATTACTTCTTAACTTAAAATAACATTTAATAACTCAATATGGACATTTTACACATAGTGCAGCTCTAGCTGACCAATTACAGCAAGCAAGTGCTGTAAAGACACAACATTTAGTGCAGCTGATTACTGAGAAGATGAAACAAAAACTAACAAAAAGAAAAAGTGGTGCTGGGGCTGTACCTTAAATTAAGTGCGTAAGTTAGTGGGTGGTAGATCCCTGCTGTAATTCCTCAATTAAACATAATAACAGTGTTGGTACTTTCTGAAGGTTGGTGGAGAGATGGGCTTTAATACAGCAGCGCTATATGCAGCCAAAGATTGTATACGTGAGGTAAGAGGTGTCACTCTGTAACACTGTGTGTCTCTGTAGTTCAGTTCCATAAACTCTCAAAACAACAAACGTCTTCTCTAGTAAAATCAACTCGCATCAGTAATATCAAAGTCAGTAGTAATATGTTTACACAGGCACAGGCTATTCTAACACTGACTAGTGTTAAGCTTGTAGTGAAGTGCAGTTGATTGTTGTGACGCTGAAACACTATTTTCAGATTCCTTATTAACAGAATGTTCATGTTTCCTTTTTGAATTTCCTGCCTGATCTGCATTCAGCTGCACAGTGTTTGTGATGGCTATTGTAGTTTGTAGGAAATGAATCAGCAGGGGCCTTCCAGTACAACAAATGTTGATTTGTCACAAGTTAATTTTGACATGTATTGCAAGTTTTTAATTATTGTAATTTTGTAGTAATTTTAGTTATTTCTGGTTATTTCCATTCGGACTATAAGTTAATTATGCAAACTATAAACTATGCAAAACTAGACTGATTTCAATGTTCAATTTCTTGTTTATCTAAGATTCTATCAGGAAGAAAAATAAAATATTCCTTTAACATGAAAGATATTATATCTCCAGTTTTTTGTTTTTTTGTTTTTCACTTGTTCCTAACTTTTTCGAAATGCTTGTGGTTCATATTTTAAAGCCTTAGAGAGTTTAATGTGTGGAGGGCTCTTTTCTTTTTTATATCCGATTTGCATGCTAATAAACATGGAAGTAAAAGTGTTGTGTATTTACTTGAAGTAAGAAATATTAAGTACCACACCTTAAAAATAAATTTATAATGGTGATAAAGAAATCACATTGGACAACATATGCATTTTCCTCCATATTTAATTTTAGAAAATATTCCTAAAAGGTCGTTTTATATGTCCACAGGTTTGAGAAGGGAAGGATCTACTCTTACATCGGAGAGGTGGTTGTGTCTGTCAATCCTTACCGTGCCATGAACATCTATGGCCGCGACACCGTGGAGCAGTACAAGGGGCGCGAGTTATACGAGAGGCCGCCCCACCTCTTTGCCATTGCTGATGCTGCTTATAAAGCCATGAAGAGGAGGAACAAAGACACTTGCATTGTCATCTCAGGTGATATCTCATCTCATTTTTTTCTTTAAACTAACATTTCATGTGGTCACAAGATGAGTGGCAGCATAGAGGCTGAGGATGAAGCACCACTCGGTGGTCAGAGGGGGAACTGAGCCCCTCTAAAACCTGACACCATGTATCAGTGTAACAGCAGAGATGCTAGTGAATATAATGTCACTAAAAATAGAAATTGGTGACTACGGTCTGAAATATTTCTTTGCTACACAGTAAAAGTTAATATGAAAAGAGAAACCACAACAAAATGTGTGTTTAAGGTTTCGATTGTATTTTACAACCAGTTGAGGGTTGGTGGTTTCATTTGCATAGCAAGTAAATTATCCCAGAAGTCACAGATGCCGAAAGTGTTTACTTTTAAAGCATCGTTGCACTGTTTTCCTCTCCTCTGCAGGGGAAAGTGGAGCAGGAAAGACAGAAGCCAGCAAATATATAATGCAATACATTGCTGCTATCACCAATCCAAATCAGAGGGCTGAAGTTGAAAGGTGAGCTGCTGTTTTAGATACTGTTAAACCTTCACACAGAGTTTGCTCAATAAACAGCGAATATTATCAGATGCATTAAGCAAAGCTCCACAAAAGAGAATAGAATGTAACACTATTGTTGCGCAGAGTGTTAATAGCTCGTTCTTATGTGTTTGTGTCTTGCAGGTCACCTTTATTATCTTATCACAGCTGTTGATGTTAGAAGTAAATAATTGTCATATTCCAGGAGTTAATTACTTTATTCAGTCCAAGGCTCTTAGATCATAGTGAGCTATAGTTACGCCTTAAATACTGTAGGCTTACAGTCAATGTCACTGATAACAAAGTCAGCGTGGGCTGGTCCTGTAGATAGAGGAGAAACTGCAAAAATAGAAGGTAGGTCAGAGATGAGGATAAAATTCAGCACGAGGAAAAGGTCGACCTTACAGTGACAGAAAAATGTTGTGAATACAAACTGCTGATGATACATGTGAACAAAGCACCGCTTCTTAACTGTAAATGCAGGACAAACAAACACTAAACACAGCAGAGGACACAAGAGTGTGGAATTTAATTTCATAAAATGTAGGTCATGGTAATAATTCCAGTCTCAGGCCAACCCAGGCACCATGTGTCTCTGTGTGACTTTATATGATATTTAGTGACACACCTAATGGTTTTTCTTTCACAGTGTCCAGCCATTGTCAAAAAGTTTTAAATGTACTTTTCTCTTTCCCGCCTTTGGACTTTAACTTATAACTTAATATTCAACTATATTGCTGTTGTCCAGCAAACTGTTTGCGATTAGATAACATTGTATGAATGGCGTCATTAACCTTTAAGTCATAAAATGAATATATCAAAGGCCAAGCAAACTATGGGAAGTCTTAAATAATGAACTCACATTGCAGTGGGCAGTGCTGTGTACGACATTACTTTACAGTATGAGGTGGTCTGACCTACACCTGACTGGTCTCAACATGTTATTCTCTGTTACCAATTTACTGTATATTAAGTATCTACTAAAATTAGTCTTTTTCTGCTTCTCCTGTTATTATAAGCGTAAACTGTGGTATCTGCAATCACCGCTTGTTATTGGAAACACATATTGCAAAGCTCCAGCTGTGCCCAGCTAAATCCAGACAAATCAGGCTGTAAAAAATCTTTTTTTTTCCTTCCTTTCATTTTTTTTCTTCAAATTTTGACTTCCACATAAATGTCACAAAGCTAGAAATCAAAATCTTTGACTTGGCTGTAGTAGCACATGTTGGCCTATAGATGGGGCTGCTTCACATTGTGAGATGCTCTTTTAATCTGGTTTAACCACTTTGACTTAAATATCGCCTTATATCTGCTTCCTCACAGGGTAAAAAACATGCTGCTTAAATCCAACTGTGTCTTGGAGGCCTTTGGGAACGCCAAGACAAACCGCAATGACAACTCCAGCCGCTTTGGCAAGTACATGGACATCAATTTTGACTTCAAGGGAGATCCCATCGGAGGCCACATCAACAACTACCTGCTGGAGAAGGTAAAGCCACTGTGTTGACAATGACTATGCATTATTGTTATCCATGGCAGCCATCGTCCTCTGTGTCTCTCCATCACATCGGGGTTCTAGCCCCTTCAAGGTGGTGCAGGATGCAAAGCAAAAGAGGAAACAAGAAAAAACTGCTACACTCTTATTTTCTTTTTCTTGTGAAAAACTGAATGTTTTTTCCTTTTTCATGAAAACAGTGTAAATTGAAATATCAGAATTGGCTTTAAGACAGCTACTTTATGACTCTGTTGTGTTTTGTGTGTTGCCCCCTCTCCCCCGAACAGTGCAGGGTGATTTTCCAACAGGAAGGAGAAAGGAGCTTTCATTCATTCTACCAGGTAAATATGGTGCACAGCTGTGTATCAGCAGGTGAAACGAGCAACACGACATTATAATGACTCAGGTTATATGTCAGGAGTAGTTGGAACCCTGTAAAGAACTATGCAATGCAATGTTTAACAACCTATCCACTGACACAAAAACACAACAAAGGTTCTGTATAAAGTGTTGTAAGTGAAGTGTGTATGTTTTCCACCAGCTGCTCAGAGGAGCTCCAGATTCCCTGTTACGCTCTCTTCATATCCAGAAGGACCCGTCATCCTACAATTACATCAAAGTTGGAGGCCAGATTAAGGTGCTTCTTATAATTTTGCAAACGTGAAAATATTCTTGAGAGTATGTATGTCTGAAAATGCAAAAAGCAAAAGTGTCTGTGTGAAATTAAATTTGTGTGCAACCCACAGTTTACTAGCTTTTGAAAGAAACAGCTTAAATCACATACTTAAGAGTTCAAGTACTGTACAGTATGCAGTTATACAGAACAAATATCTCTTGACTCAGAGACAGTAAGTGTGGTTGTTTGTACGGTGTTTTAATTAAGGCCTCTGCTCTTCACTGCCGTCTTTGCATGAGCAGTATAATAAGCAGACACAAACAACCTTACGTCATGGAACATGATGCAGCTGAGGTGGTGGTTTGTACACTGGAGCTCCAGCAACTCGTGTTTTTATGTCCAGACAGAACACAGTTTAATAAATGACATTAACTGTTATCTTTTAGTAATTTATCTAGTCTTTCATTTATTCATTTATTTATCCTCTCTGTGTCCAGTCCTCCATTAACGACGGGGCTGATTTCAAAGCTGTTGCTGATGCCATGAAAGTCATCGGTTTCACGGGGGACGAGATCCAGACTGTTTACAAGATCTTGGCCACTATCCTACATCTGGTAATAACTGATAAAACCAAATCCCTGTTTATTTCTTATGCCTGTTGTGTCTCTGTATGATGAGCATCTGGACACAGAATTGTAGGTAATTGAGCGGCAGAGTGGACCAATGCATATGTCTGCCAAGGGTTTGGCATTTGCCCAGTGAAAAAGCAGCACACAGATCATCTTCCTCTGAGGTTTCCTGTAAATAATTATGTAATTTGATACAAATTCAGTTCAGTTAGTTTAAAATATTTGATGATTACTTTATTTTTCATGCTTATCTGCAGATAACTCTCTAGGTTACTTTAACTATAATTAGAATTACTTTTACTTTAAATGTTCTTTATTTGAGAAATACACTAATTAGCTTTCTTGACAAAAGTCAGCTAAAAAAAATCAGTGCCATTCTTATTCTTTATGCTAAATATGAAGCAGAGCTAGCAGGCAATTACTACAATCACCAACAAGCTGTATTTTGTCTCTAAACTAGGGGAACCTAACATTTGGAGTGGACGGTGATTTGACCTTGATAGAGAACACAAAGCTGGTGTCTGTCATCAGGGAGCTGCTGTCTACCAAGGAGGAAAATGTGGAGAAGGCTCTGCTATACCGCACTGTGGCCACGGGTCGAGATGTCATCGAGAAACAGCACACACTACAAGAGGCCAACTACGGACGGGACGCTCTAGCCAAGGTTATTGCAGTAAAGAAAAGTACATGTTGCTGGTGTCTGCCACAAGTTTCTCTGTAGTGAGCTGCACCAAAAAGGAAAAAACAGCACTGAAGCCTTAATGCTTGTGACATTTCACTTGGTACTTGATGATATTTTTACTGCACTTCACACTAATTCACAAAAGCATGAGTCACAATGTTGTGACTCCACAACACAACTGGAGACTGCGGAGGAAGAAATGTATGTAGGCAGTTTGAAGACCAGCACTGTGGGCTCTGTACCAGAGTGTGACTCATATTTTGACATCTATCTGTCTGTAACTCTAATTGTCTGCATGTTAGACTGCCCTGTGCACTGTGCCCGTGAGCAAAGCACTTGCTCAGCAGCTCGCAGCCAGTTAGTCTACTGCACACTTTTTATGTTTAATGTTGTCTGTATGTTTTCAGGCCATGTACGAGCGTCTGTTCTGCTGGATTGTGGGACGTATCAATGACATAATCGAGGTGAAAAACTATGATGCCAAAATTCACGGGAAGAACACAGTCATCGGGGTGCTGGACATCTACGGTTTTGAGATTTTCCAGAACAACAGGTGTGGATAAGACGAGATACTGCACCAATATAAAAATCCATAAATCTTTATCTGTATATAAATATTCAATTTTTTGGCCATATACATGGTTTTATCAAGTGAATTTTATTGGCTGTGAAATCCTTTAATGTATGTCTTTGCACTCATAACACAGTATTAACATAATATTTCATCTCTTTTGTTTGCTGTGGGGTAGCTTTGAACAGTTCTGCATCAACTACTGCAATGAAAAGCTGCAGCAGCTGTTTATCCAGCTGGTGTTGAAGCAGGAACAGGAGGAGTATCAGCGAGAAGGCATCCCCTGGAAACATGTATGGAAGCATAGATCCATCCCAGAGGCTAATCACTCTATAAATATGCTTATCTTCATATGATCCTTTAGTGTCCTAAAGATTTTAGACTGTCATTCCATTTAAAGTGTAGAGTGTGGTGTGGGTTGACCTCTCTGTCCTTTGTTGTTAGATTGATTACTTCAATAATCAGATCATTGTCGACTTGGTGGAGCAGCAGCACAAAGGTATCTTCTCTGTGCTGGATGAAGCCTGTATGAATGTGGGCAAGGTCACGGATGAGGTTTTCCTCCAAGGACTCAATGCCAAGCTGGCCAAGCACGCCCACTACACCAGCCGCAAGGTAAGAAGGCTTCCTTGTCTCAAATGTTAGCAGCAGTGCAGCTACACCGATGTTCCTCTGATAGCTAACTTTATGCTGCACATTGATCCCTAATCCTTTATTTGGACCATTCCTTGGATAGATCAAGATATTTGAACATGTCTTCTTGGACATTTCTGTACTGTTCTTGACATCTTTTAGTTTAAATAATTGAGAATCAGCTAAATAATCTACAGTCAGACAGACATCTTTAGCTTTGTCAAAAATCAAACTGCTGCCTGTCTTTCTTACCATGTTTAATGAGTTTGAATCACACATCATACTCATGTTTGCTCATGTTACAATAATACTAATACTACTGAAGGTATACTAATTAGAATACATGTGTTATTTTCAATTTCACTGTACATGACAGTAGATTTTAACACAGATCCCAGTCATGATGTAAATTAAAGAAAACAAGTGCTAAAACAAGTAACCAATCAACAAACGATGATAAAAATCTAGCAATATTTCAATGGTCTTGCAGTTTGTAACCTGAGAACACAAGAGGGCACACTGCAGTAAGTGAACATTAGCATCAGGAGAGGAGACTGAACATGATCCAGCCTCATAATCAGAAAGGCTTACAATCCAATTCACTCTAATGGTCTGTAAAGCGAGACAAAGCATAATCCAATTTAAATTGTTAACAGCCAGATTTAGAGTTTGAGATCAGATGGCTTAGATGAGGTGAGCGTCACCCGTAGTCACTGATTTGGGGTCAGTGTGCTGTGTTTACTGGTGATGTTGAACATGCAGGGGGGTGCCTGTGACGGCTGTTTTTATTTCAGTAAACACAAGGGGGCACCAGCTGTCAGAGAAAGAGTAAAGAGGAGTCTGACTCAACACTTTGCACAAATGATGTCACTGTTAGCCAATGGGAGTGTATGGAGTTGGTGCTTTGCTGTGTTAGAATGGGTGGTGGGGATGTGTTTACAAATTTATGAGCAAAACCAAGCTGAGAAACAGAAAACTGGGGAGAAGAGAGGGAGTGAGATGGTGATGCAGTGAAAATAAATGATGACAAGTGATAGATGTATATGCTTCTGGCCTATGTAGATACTGAAAATACTTAAAGCAGCAGGCTGCAAAGAGGCACTGTGTCAGAAAACTAACAACTCAAAGGCTGCCTGGTCTCTTCATTTTCCCAAGTGGTGCAAAAAAAAGAATATTGAGCCGACCCAATGGTTGCTGAACCCTGCCGACACTCAGTGAGTAAAGTACACAGTGATAAAGAAAGTGAATAAAGCAAGGTTGAGTCAAGATGAGGTAAAGATCGTACTGTGCTGCAGGGTGTATTGATTGCTGAAGCTTCTCTTCCTCCAATCATCTTGGAGTCAATATGCTCCCTGCCGTCACTCTTCTGCTGCTCTCTGACCTGCTGCTCTGGAAGCAGACTCCTGAGTTTAAAAGACATGTGGAATTAAAGGTTGAGACGTACAGTGATCCAGCTGTTACTTCCTGGGACCAATATTGGTATGAATCAATATTAGCTAGAGATATTTTATTCTGTACTGTCTGCAGTCCTGTTTCCAAGCAACATTAACACAATGGACTTTTTGTCAGGAAGTAGTGTGAATTGTTGGGGGGAGCCAGTGCGTATGAGAGATGAGCATTTCACTTCGACTTTAATGAGTCAGAAGGGTTTGATCACATAAAAGGTCACAGTTGTGCTGCTTACTGCAGCAACATATTGCTGCAAGTGGATAGAATAAAATGCGATAGCCTGTACACTTTATAAGCAGTATATAAACATTTGATAAATGGTTTGTAGCACACTAGCGTAAAATGTGCTTGCAAGCATGTGTCAGTGTTTATTAATGTGTGGTATTTGTTAACAGTTATAACTTTTATATTATGAATTCGTTATCCATTTATACAACAGTCTCCACTTATGGGTGCCCACAAATTATAAAAAGAAAAGGAAAGTTATATACTGTCTATAAATGGTAAATCATGGGTTAAAATTACTTAACTTAGTGTTTGAAATAATACAAAAAAAAGATTTATTTCGTTAGGTACAAACTGTAATGCAGGGAATCCTGGAATCCTTTTCTGTGACACTGGCCCCAATTTCCTTAACTTTATAAACTGACACTCTTGTTTTTTGTCATGAGACATAAAGTTAGTCAAAAACCACAGTATACAGGGACATATACTGTACTGTAGTATTCATACATATTATTCTCTTTCCTTTCCTTTCCATGTCTTGGAATTAAAAGATTAACTTCTAGCATCCGAGGTGGCGTACTGAGTGCAAACACTGATCACAGTCGTGCCACATGGGTTAAAACTGCAGCGTTTTTTTTTTGTTTTTTTTTGTTGTTGTATATTGTTTCTCTTGGGCTCCATTTCTTTTATTGTGGATTGATCATTTTCTGTGAACTTAATGTTTAGTAAGCAGTGTTTGCATATATTTTCTCATTAGGACCCACATAATTTGAAGAGCTATAGCAGCAGGGTTCTCGTGTCAGCACCTCCTAGTGGTCAGCATAATAGTTGCAGCCATTTTTACCCATTATCCTCTGATATTCTTAAAGATTGTACCTGTTAGTGATTTATGTGGGCTTGAATCTCTATGAGTAGTATTTATTATACAGCAAACATGATTCGGTCTTAATTGAAATGTGTTGGTAGCACCCACACAACTCATCAGAAATGTTAATACAAGTTTGAACATTAAACTTTGATTTCATTTATGCACTTGCATCAGAGGGAGTTTTTTCTTCTATTTCAGGAGTTGAGTACAGCCTTGAGATGGCTAAAATGCTTTCAGCCAATGAAAAAAAGTGAAAGAAATACTTTCTCTGTATAATAGTGTGACCCAGAATAGACATCCTAACCCACACAGATGATGCAAATTAGGGAAAGCTAAGGAGAGAGTACGAGCTCTGCAGACTTTAAAGACCCACCGCGGATTTCTAGCCGTGTTGCTCAGGTCTGTCAGGATAAAAGTGTGAAGGTTGAAAAAAAAGATTAAGTGCGAGAGAAAGGAGAGAAGAGAGGTGCATAGAGAGACTGTGAATGAAACGTGAGAGGAGGTGAGATCTGCACCAAGGAGAAGAAGGGTTGAGGCCTGTATAAAGGGAGAATGAAAACATGGACTAGAAATACAGTGTTCCTGGTATGTTAAGGCTTTGTTAATCAATTGTTTCACATTCACAATGGATTCAATAACCATGTACATCAACCAGTTTGTCTGTAGTGACAAACCCACTGAGAATTATTACCAGACTGTGAAGGTTTATTTGTTCTTTACTTTAAGACCCTTTCCAAACCAAAAAATGTTGGTTTTATCAAGCTCATTTTCATCCGTCGATGTCAAGCGTTTCCCTGCCAAACGTCTGATAAATCCCAGCTAACAGACAAAGTTAGTGACTAGCTGGTGAAGATAGTTGGTGAGACTTAGGTACTTTTCTCAGGACGTATTGGTGCTAAAAAGAAGAGTGACCATTGAAGTTACATTTGTCGAGGTGGCCAGAAACATGTCTCTAAACAGAGGCTTATATTCCTCTATTACTGCCGCATGTATGAATAAGCAAGTTTCCATATGTCATACACTGTGTTTGTGTTTTCACCACAGTGCCCAAAAAAGTGAATGAATACAGCTTTAATAAGCAGCGCTGTACTAAAGCTGCAATATTTTACTTTTTTACACATTTTCTTCGGAATTAAGTGTAAAAATTGAACAAGACATGTTGTTTCAGCTGTTCTAAAAAACAAAAGCAAAACAAAAGATTAGGCCCTAGCTCGAGTTCTCATTTCAGACGAACATTGGAGCAAAATACGGTAAACCATGCTGCAGCCACATGCCAGACTGTGTCGGAAACTGGATCTAAGACAGAACAGGCTACCTTCTTTTGAGCTAATGGTAGCTTTCTCCATGGAGGCATATGTTGTTGCTGAAACAGAACGGGAGCAGCATGGCGCAAAGGTGTATAGTCTTGAGTTTGTTTTGGTTCTCGGCCTTTAACACTGCTACCTATCCTGAGACCACTACGAGGCAACCTTCTGTTGACAGTACTTTTACTTATAGTGTTAATTCTTTACTCAGCAAATTCAGTGTTCGTGATAACGTTGCTTTTTCTGTCAATGATATTTGTCTTCATTTCACATTTCATACCTTCTTGTTCCTAAATCTTTGTCAAATCCAGATCACCGATTTGAGTGATTTGTTTTTCCAAGCTTAAAGTGGTTTTAGACTTTTGAATACACGGATGGATGGATAGATAAATGGACAATTGGTTTTGTCAGAGCTTTATCACTGAGTACAGCTGCCTACTGCTGCTGAAAATGAGCATCACAGCCAAGAAGTGAGGATACAGAAAAGATAGCTGCATAGGAAGAGAGTGAGTCGGAGATCTATTCTCAGATAGGTTCCTGTAACACGATCTGTGCAATGTGTCTGCAGCTATATCCTCGCCCTCCGTTCAAGTCTGAGTGATGCTAGCCTCTGTCTTCAATCTGTTCGCTTTCTGTCTACAACACGCACTCTAATGCACAAATACTCACACTCTGTCCAGGCTTTTCACCCTGTTCATTCATGCATACACTAGATACTACATGTGCACAGTAAATGTGCACCACGCACCCAGCGGCACATGACTCTTGCATAGTACAGGAACCGTACATACAGAGGCACATGTTAGCAAACTCCTGAGGAGACCTGGTAACAGAAGGTGAAAGGAAGTAAGACTGGAAGAAGTTTGGATTAGTAACAGATGTGTTGTTGCTGTTTCTTCTAAACTGCACCTTCAGATCTTACTATGTCATGTTGCTTTGCAGTGGGCTGATGAGATTTTTTTTTTCTCTGCTATGAACTAATCAGGGGCTTTTGATGCATGTGAGCCACAGGCTTGTTTGCTGAGATGCCTTACAGTAAGAGAAACAATTGAATATGTGTGTGTGCTGCGAATGATGCTTGTGTGTTGGTGCAGTAAAACCTGACTCTCTCCAGTTGTTCTCCATCAGGTTGTGTTTTCTAGACTCTACAATTTCATCACACTGAAATCTAACTACGTTACTCTTGTTGACCTCCTACCAGCAAACTGTACATTTGTGTAGTTGAGTCATCCAGCTTTTAATTTTTACGTCATTGCACCACTGGCTGGTGTTGTTCATCTTTCTTCTTATTCTTTTATTGCCTTGATAGCTTTTCCACCTGGCACTAATGTGACCAGTCAGATTTTTTCAGGGGGGCCTGTGCCACCCCTGGCCACTCCCCTGGCTCCGTCGCTGTCTACAAGAGTAAAAAATAAGTTACATACACCAACAACTAGCCCAGCAATGAATTAACAGCCTGGAATATGATATTAGCAGCACATTAAGCTCACACCACATCAGATATATTGTGGTTACTAGTTTTCCACATCACCATCAGCACCTTACCTCCATCATCCCCCTCCTTGAGTGTTACTTTGATCTTCTCAGATGTGTTTTTTTAATCTTAATCATTTGCTGACACATTCATTTGTGCTGGAACAGCCATCACCTTGTCTCTTACTTTCTTCTCCTCCTTCTGCCTCTGCTCTCTTGTGCCTCTCAGCACATGGCTTGTACAGGTGCAGCATGCTAATAGGATGTTATGTGTGTGTGCATGTGTGTGTGATTTCGCCTGCTGCCACATGTATGAATGCATGTAGGGGGGCTGAGCCAGGCTTTCACAGGCCATGTGTTGATGTTAATCACCAAGACGCCCTGGTCATTAGCTCCAGGGAGGCGCAAGGTCAGCAGAAGCAGCAAGGACATGTGGAGGAGTCAAACTGATGTCTACAAGAGTCTGAAGCATTGGTTGTAAAGCCAGCAGTTCAGTACCAGAACACTTTGATGCGGTGGTTTGAGGGCTGTACTCTGTCTGTCTGTCTAGAGTGAGGATGTACCTCGATAAACAATGTTTTAATACCCTGACAGCTGCCACTCAGTGCACTGGGCATGAAAACTAAAAATCCATCTCCTCATCTGCCGCCTGGATTTGCTCCCGTGGCACCCACTGTGAGTTCTTGACATGTCTGGAGACGGTCAGCTGCTGCATGCTGGGAGGTCTGGCTCGGGTCCTCGTTAATGGCTGTTTAGTCCAGGGGCCACAGCGCAGAAGGGCACAGGTGACAAACAGGAGCGTTAGATAAGTGATTGCAGAGGGGTAAAGTAGAGGTGAGATTTCTCTTTTAGTGGGAGTCTAAAGATAATCTGTTTTAGAGCAGCTAAACACTGAGAACGGTTTGGTGTAGAAGACAAATTTAAACTCACATTACAGGCTTTAATGCTCATTGTGATTTTTCTTAGTCAGATCTGATCTCGTTGTGCTGATAGTTCACATTCCTGAATAAAAACAAACTCAAAATGTGAGTCTGTAGCAGGGCAGAGTCAGCTTCCTGTGCTTCAGTTTCTCCAGTTGTAAAGTGTGCTGTTCATCATCGTCACAGTAATAAGAGGTAAAGGTGAAAATGTTGGGCGGAAGCATCTCATCATCGCTTCCTGTCACACTGACACCGGACGCTGCTGCAGTGTGTACCTCAGTCAGACCACCATGTTCTTGTTATTTTCTGTCTCTCGCCTTCTCACCTCAGTTCTCCCACTGCTCACAGTTTTCCTGCAGCTGTCTCTGATTTATGTTCCTGCTCCCTCATCAGCTTGGTTCTGTCTTTGTCTGTATTTTATTAATTAAAATTGAAAACTAAGGTGCCTTCAGCCTTGTCTCTTCCTTGCATCCCCTGTTTAAGCTAATTACTCCATGTGTCACCTTGACTCCAGTAGTTTGACTGTGCCTGAAGGCTTTTTCGATCTGCTTCGTTAATCTGTTTATTTGCCTCTCTGGCTATCAGTAATTTCTGCTGTACAGACAACATGGTATTTATTGTCTGATGACATATGTCCTACAAAATCCCTAGCTCATCACAGTGAGGGTCTTTAAAGAGAGGTTACCTATGTGTAGAAAATTATGGTGACTCTTGACTCTTGGTTTTCACTGAAGAAATATTCTGCAACGTGTCAACGAGTGATTCCCAAAAGTTGAATAACCTCAGGACGAGAGTTGCAGCTCTATTATGTAGCACATGCTAGTGCACCAGTATTTGATCTTATAACCTTTACTGCTGTGTGTGCTTGCTGACTTTGCTGTTTTTCAGCACCCTCCCTGCTTTACATTCATGGAGTGATGTGCCTAAAGCGGCTCAGTTTAATCTCTGTGTATTACTGCCTGAATTAGCATCACTACCATTTCTATTGGAATAACTAGAGGTTAAGTGCATCACTCTAGGTGAAAGCTATTTACATTTTTTTGTGTGCACAGATTTTAGTTGCTGGTGTTGGACTGTTATGACTGTAGGCTTCAGTTGGCTATTGTCCATTATTGACCATTTTGTCTGATTAGTATTTTCAATCTGTACCTGTGGTGGATTATTTCTTCTGAATTAAAATCTTAATATATGGTATGTGTCTCACTTGGCTCACTCTCTGTTTCTTCTCTTCTTCCTCTTATTATTCTGACCTTGTTTGTCCTTCCTCCCTCTCCACAGACACACACACACTCCCCACCTCCACCACCACTATCACACCCTCAATCTTAACATTAGGCTGAACACCAAACACAGAGGAGGTGCTAATAATAAAGCTGCCAAGATGTGTGTCTGGTTCATGTGCATACTGCATCTTTGTGTGTGTGTGCGTGTGTGTTTTGGAGTGTGGCTGATGGATGAGGGGGAATTGTGGCTTCCAGCAGATGCAGGCTATCTGTCTGGTGGTGCATCTGTTTGTCTGTCTGTTCTCTAGGTTTGTGTAGGGGTTTCAAGTGTTTGCAGTATTTACCCCCCTGAGCAGTGTGTGTGTGTGTGTGTGTGTGTGCATTTTGAATTTCCAAAGATCTTACGTGCTAGAAATTTTTTGTGTGAGTCAAGATGGGCTAAAATGAACATCTTGGGTTTTAAGAGTGCTTTAAAATAATATTACAGACACTAAATTATGAACATTAGTATCTTCAGTGTTGCTAACTGTGTCTTTTGTTTGCCGAGCACATTGGTGTTGGCAATTAAGACTTCACTGAATGTTAGTGGAAGCTTTTCAATGCTTCAGTAGGTTTCTAAAGTGCCAGGGAGGTAAATAGTTTTGTGATTTCACTGAGGAATTTCTTTTGGATCTGATGGAGATTTACTGTGGGGCCCGTTGTGGTTTTGATTCAGCTCTCAGTGTCTGTCAGGTTTTTATTGTCTTTGCAGTGTTTCCTCTCCTATAGACCTGTTCCTTCTTTCACTCCACGTCTGATTGTCTGAGACTGTGTCTAAAAGCACTGACTCCTCCTATGAGTCATTTAACATTTTCACAAAGTAATGGAAAGTACTTTATACCATATGCAGTACACGCAGCTACTATGTGACGCTGTGGCTGTAAAACGTTTATTTGTTGGCCGTGTGTTTCTTGCTTCTCACTTCTCACATCTCTCTCTCTAATCTCTGATGTCAGTGTAACCGTTTCAGCAAATCACCAACTCCAACAGACACACATAACTTTACTCTTTGCTTGTCACAGGCTGCTTTGCACTTGTGGATGAAAAAAGAAGCCTAATCACGCTCATCAGAAGCTGTTGCAAGGCTGCGACAGACCTCTTTCCATCCACTCCCTGCTCTCCTGCTTTCTGGCCTACATGCAGACATCAGTATCACACTCTTTCTTTCTTTTTTATTTCTTTTTTTTTTTTTGCTTGGGCTGTCTCTTCCTATGCCACCACATTCGTTTCTCTGCCTCATTGCTTGTCTTGAATTTTATTCATCACTGTCCTGCACATTGTTATGTGTCTTACTCTTGCTCTCCCTGCACTCCTCGTCTTTTCTGCAAGACTTTATCCAGCCCGACAGTGTTAGAGTTTTCCACATCCCTGCATCAGCTTGCAGTAGCTTTGTCAATTCTGCAAATCATTTTTCATTCAGGTCCAATATAGAGATGATGTCAGAACAACATTTATAAGGTGATTTGTGAAATTTACTGCAGCCTCTTAACATGCCCGTGCAATCACTTTAAGTACTATCATATTGTTCAGCAAATTTGTGTAAAAAGTTAAGAGCAATTGTAGCAATGCATAAAGAAAATACAGTTAACACGATTGATTTTATTATTAAAAGCTACTTGGTTTCAGCTAATCTTTATAGAGCAGGGAGGCCAGTGTAGAATGGTGATTTGTTTTTGTTTTTTTCTCTACAAAAATACAGCAATTCAATATTATTGTTATTCCATTGTTGTATTTTGTGTGACACAGATTTCTTACACTTAAATGAACATGTATTTAATGAATTATGAAAATATTTGAATTACATTCTGCACTCCGCTTATCATTTTAAATTGAAGATAATGTCCACAAGCAATCGAAAAACTACTTTATTCCATGCGCAATACAATCTAATATGTATTATTTTAGCCAGTAATTAATTTTAGATGAACTATTATGCTGTACATTTGAGAACATGACTGATGTTTATGGAAGAGTGGGGCACCGTTGCAGCTGACAGATAACTGTGCTTCGCCACACACAGTGTTAATTTATTAACTCACACAAAGCCAAGTGCAGGCAAGAGTAGGTCCTCTTATGACGAGATATGTCAGATTTACAGGATATTAGATCGAATTAGCAGGCGTCAGGGAGCTGTTATTAATAGGTAGGAGACTCCGCCACGAGAGTCATCCGATGTCTGCAACAGGGTCACAGCAGGTTGGGCCTGTGGGTGTCACGATTCTGTTGTGGACATTTGTGTTGGAGTTTCGGACGCGTTACACCACTAATTTCAACTATGTAAACAACACAGTTAACACAACTTGGAAAGAAGACGGCTCAAATACAGTGTCACTTTAATGATCGACGTTCACAGACCAGTTCTTGAAGTCATTTGCAACGTGCTTATTAGAACTTGAGGATTGAAGAATTAAAAGCTCTGATCATGTGGTGTAAAACAATAGCAATAGTAAAAGGTTTGCTCTTCACGTGTTTTGTTCTGAGATAACCCTTACTGTTACTCACTCTCTACTCTCTCTCGCTCTCTGTGTCTCTGCAGCTTTCCCCAACTGACAAGAGTTTGGAGTTTGACAGAGACTTTCGCATCAGGCATTATGCAGGAGATGTGGTGTAAGTATCTTAAAGTTTTATTTATTCAGGAAAAGCTTTTACTGGTGATTCATCCTCTTTTCCACATTTGTACATTTTTACATATTCATGCTACAGAGATGTCTACTGAACCCGCCGTCTTGCACTTTTTAGAGCTGTCGGGTTCTTACAGTAAATGAAAAATGATGCTTGTTGGGGACATGAGAGCACCACTCATTCACACTTTCTGACTTGAATATTTTCCACGACCCAGTTTCATTCCTTTGATCCATAACTGTATATCTCACTTTTGACCGGTTAATGTAAAATAAAGCAATTATTTAAATTGCTCTCATTATTTAAAACAATTTATTGATAACTATTTGAGAGCACATTTTAGAGCACAAATAAAATAGCATTTGTAAAGCCAACATTTTTAATTTTTATGCTTTTCATTCACATGCAAAACCAACAGTATTAGACCACAATCAGTCCTAATAGAATAATAGTATCAGAGGAGTGAATATAAATTGTTAATGTAGTTGAAAATACTGTAGCATATATGAACCTACAGAGATTTATCAGGTGAATCTTCAGCTCCCTATGACTTTATGAAGCTGTATAGTGAGTTTCAGCTCATTGTTTAACTACTCAATCCATATTTTTTTCGTGGTGGTTCACTCACACCACTTTCATAGCTTCATTTTGGCCACAGCACGCAGCTGTTTTTATAAAAAAGTCTCTAAATCCCCACTACTGTAAGTGTACGCTGATTAGCACCAAACAACATACAGTACAGGGACCAGCAGGTGAACATAGTGGAGCATTTAGCATTTTGTGTGAATAACCAACATTTTGTAAACAAGTTCACCATCTCCACATAAAAGGTGATGTGTCCCTGTTTTTTGCAACTCTTTTCTGCTGCCCCCCAGTGGCAATAAAATAGCTAATTTCAGGTTTGAGCACTGGAAACCGTACACACTGGTGCGCACACCGGGAGATTTAAATAACATCTTTATTGCATGATGTCCCCCCCGAGAATGACAGCACCACTTCCTAATCCCTAGGGTAGTTGGACACCGTTCAGATGAATAAATCACACACGCTAAGCCCCCAAAAAGTGCTCTCAATGAAACATGTTGAGCCCATTTGTGAGGGCTAAGTGTCTGCCACCCAGGAGACGACTCAGGCAGAGGATCGGGCCCTGACTAGCAGACTTGATTGATCCTTGAGCCATTTAGAAGAGGCAGGAGGCAGAGAGCACCTCACATCTCACAGCATGGAGGATTAAATCTCTGTTATTAATAGTAGCTTCATCACTAACGGGGCACAAGTGTGCATTAACATGGAGCTACAAGGTGACTGGCACGATGCAGATCTGTGCCTGAACAGGATTTACAGTACATTACTGGTTCAAGACGCTACATGGGACAATATGTACAAAACAACAAGAGTGTTTGAAGGTGTTTATGCACACATGCATTTACCTGACTCTCTCTTCTCATAGGTACTCAGTTGTGGGTTTTATTGATAAGAACAAAGACACACTGTTCCAGGATTTCAAGAGACTGCTCTACAACAGGTAACACACACAATATTAAACACCGCTTCAATGCCCTGATGGGTTCTTTCCTATATTCCTATTCCTCATTAAAGTGCATGTTTGATCAGGTTGAAATCATTCAAAACAAAAAAACAGATGTGAGCCGTTGTTCAATGAAATGTTTGTATATGAAAAGTTGTATGACACGATTTTAAGTTAAAAAATTAATTCTGTCATACTGAGGTTACATATTTCTGCTGCATATTATATTAACTACATTAACGTGTGAAAATCATAACACTAAAAGCAAATAAAATGTTTCACGTTAAAAAAAAATTTCCACATGTGTTGTGCAGATTTTATTGCCCTTTGTGGCAAATTTATACTGAAATGTATAAAAGTTTTGTTTGAGCACATTTCCTATGTAAAATTGTATAACTATGGATTAAAAACAAACACAAAATACAGCTTTAAACATTTATGATTTACCTAAATCATTACATGAGGTTGATGCAAACACAACATTGAATCGTGTAGGTATTGTTATTTTTTTTACTCTCCAGTCATGTTAGTATTTTAACCTCTAGGTTTTTGTGTTTACCTTGTATGTGTACAGTTCTAACCCAGTACTGAAGGGCATGTGGCCCGAGGGGAAGCTGAGCATCACTGAGGTCACCAAACGGCCGCTAACGGCTGCAACTCTCTTCAAAAACTCCATGATCTCACTGGTGGAGAACCTGGCCTGCAAGGTGAGGGGTCAGGACTGACAAACCATTTGACAACAGTTTCATGCTGTATCCATAATGAGCCTGTGCAAGTTCCATTATTACACATGAAGGGAATTACGAAAGTGAAATGTAAGAAGATTTCTACCACAGATCGTAATCATAGACATGAAATCCCAAGGTTTTTTGGATTCAGAGACATATTTCTGATAAACTGTTAACATTTTTGTTTTTACTCTTTTAAATTTTGTAGATATATTATGCAACACCACATAAAGCAAAGAGAGAGACTTAAAACCATCATGTGTAAGGAAAGAAGGAGGAAGCATACATCACTAACTGTTCAAACTTGGTACACTGACATGCCTACAATTAATTAAATCCTTATTTATTTATTAATTATTGGAAAATGGTGAAAATTTATATTGTAATTGCCCAGAATCATCCTCACATTCTCAACATCTTTGCTGGATCTTCTGGATTTGAATCACTCAAATTAATGGATTATCAGTCGCTGATCATTTTTCTTCGGATTATCTGTTAATTTTAGCAAACAATTTAAACATGTTTGCGTAACTTTTCTGTAACATAAACTTACAAACCCTACAAACAGTAGCTATGTTATCACTCTTCTATTATCTCTGTGTCTAGTGACAGCCTGAATATTGGTGCCATCCATACTGTCGTTAACAGTTGCACATTTAATCATCTGGGGGAAGAGCTGTGTGTTTGACAGGACAGGGCAGTTTTAGCCCAGAGCAGCTTGAGGCTGTGAATGCATCTTCTCCAAGGTGTTGCTGCGCAAACAAATGTTTTATAGCTCAGTGATGCAGACTGGATACAGATCTCATGTATGTTGTTAACTCACTGTTGCCCTCTGTAGGAACCCTACTACGTCCGCTGCATCAAGCCCAACGATGTCAAGTCCCCTCTACTGTTCGAGCAGGAGCGCTGCCGCCATCAGGTGGAGTATCTCGGGCTGTTAGAGAACGTTCGAGTGCGTCGTGCCGGCTTCGCCTACAGGCAGACCTACCCTCGCTTCCTACAGAGGTACCCCACAACATATTCTAATTACCTTTGCCACACGATGAACCTTTTCACAGATTATTTTCTGTATTGATTCATCTGGAAATGATTCGTTTGGTCGTTGGTGATGGTTGTTTTGTGTATGAAATGACAGAAAACATAGAA
Source organism: Sandelia bainsii (assembly GCA_032362345.1). Taxonomy (NCBI): domain Eukaryota; kingdom Metazoa; phylum Chordata; class Actinopteri; order Anabantiformes; family Anabantidae; genus Sandelia; species Sandelia bainsii. Next base: position 17,139,886 of record JAUMHL010000012.1, on the reverse strand, counting down.
AAGTACTGATAAAGAGCCCATTTCTGATCGTCTTTAAATTCCTTGCTGGATTAGACATCTAGGTCCAAAACCCTAAGAGATTTAATTTATTATCACATATCACACAGAAACGTACGAAAATAACAACAAACAAATAACATTTTAAAAGCTAAAATCAGAGATCTGGCATCTGTGCTTGAAGTGATTATCAGATTTGTTACCAGTTAATTTTCTGTTTATTGACTATTAGCTTTATCAATTAATCACCTTAGCTGTAAGTGAATGAAATCTTAGTTTCAGTGCCACTTAAAGATACAGTTACAGTGAACAGGACAGGTGCACATTCTAGTTTGAGTCAAGATAATAAAAACGACCAAACATTAGTTCAATTGTGGTCATCAAACCCATTATAATATAACAGATTCTTAATCTTATCCTGAAGAATAATGTCAATGTCAATTAAATATGACAAAGAAAATAATAAAGCGTGGATAAAAGAAAAGTAAAATATGAATATTGAGCATTACTGACTATGATGTTTTTTAGTTAAAAATAGTTTGTTAGTTCTTTATTTAGTCTTGGGGGGGGCCTAGTTTGAATGTCAAAAACCTTGTTTTGTAAATCCTTTCAAAAATGGCGCTTTCGAACTTTGCATCAGAGCAACAACAAAACAGGGCAAGCCATTAAATCAAAGATTAAATGTACCACTGAGAGCTTTTTTTTCAATAAGCAGTGAATCAATTTGGTTAAGTACATTAGGTCATGTCATTGAGGAAAAATTACCCAATACAACGATGTTGTAGCAAGATTTTAATTTGAGGGTTAAATGTTTACTGTCTTTACAATATTTGTAAAAGAAGTGATTGAATTTCACATCCTCCGTCACCTCACACAGTTTGCATTAAAAGTGTTGAATCGCTGTAGCTGTGCATTGGCCGACCATCAAGGGAACTACAGCACACAAAGTCTGAACTGTGGGGTGTAAATAAGTGTTAGTGTGTAACCTTAATCAGTTTGCATCTAATCTAATCCTGCAGCTCATCAGTTGCACCTCGAGTAACCATGACAAAATAATCCCCTCATCATTATCTTTCCACAATATTTTTGTCAGTTTCCTACAAACATTATAAATTTGACCTCGATTAAAAGTAGCTTTAAAATATTTGATGTAAAATATTTTAAAACGCCAGAAAAATACACAGTTTTAATGTTGGGAAGTAGCAAATAACTGCACATCAATAACCTGTGTTAATAACTCATGTTTTATTCAGAAGAAAATCAAACATTCCAAGTTTGTTTACATCCAAATTAGCACTAATTTGCTTGCATGGAGACTAACTATACTGCAGTTCTGAGGTGGATACAAGTACTGATATCTGATTTAAAGTTTTAAAAGATATTTAGATTTGGATTCATTGGACACTGTCAAGACAATTCCACTCTGGGATTCTTTTTTTTTTTTTATCGTGAAAGATAACTTGATAAATAAACTTGGCACAAACATTACTGCAAAGTGCAATTTAGGGGAACTGTTGAAGAACCGGTGCAAGTTCTATTTGATATTGAAATGTTACTCCAAATTATGTGACATAAAAACATAAAAAGTAAAACAAAACAAAAAATGAGGTGTGAAATCAAACCATGCATTTGGAGAATTGTTACAACTCCTAATAAGTACCTTTTATGTTTAACTAATATTGCTATAGTGTTATTTTAATAACATTTAATGTCAGACTCCTGTGGCTTCTGTTTCTTTGTTTGCTCTAAATTATCTAAATTTCTAAACTATGTCTTGCTTCTTTACTTTCTGTTCTGTGATATGTGGCTACTATAAATATAATTATTCAAGCAAAAATGGAAACGACTCTTTCAGATGTGTTTCCAGTGTTTGAAACAGTCAAACAAAACGAGATTCGTCTGGAAAAGTCATCCTAGCTTTTCAGAAATTTACATTTTTCACCACTTTGACGCATTTTATACACTAAAAAATGTAAAGTCTCACACACAAGGTCTTTCTAAAAGATGTTGTGTCCTGGTGAAGGCTCATACCAAAAAGAGGCAGGAGAGCTGAAGTCAGTCAGATTAGGGTTCAACTTGAGAGACTAGAAATGGACAGATGTGCATCCTTGGAGTCACAAATGTCACCTCATGTTTCCCTGTGGAGGACAAGCAGAGCCATGTTGCGGCACTGATGTCACTGCATCGAGTCTCTCGATGGCCGTGTCACAGTCTCTGCGCATCGTGTGACGGATGAGATCTTAAGCCTGATTTTAGTTTGTATCTTTCTTTTTTTAATGATACTTGGTTTTTACGTGTAGTTGGTGGTCACCAAATATCTCCTGAGTTTGACCCAAAGAGCACAATAATCTTTACTCAGAAACATTTTTGTTATAGTAATGAATACTCCCAAATAACACACACACACCTTGCCCTTATCTCCCAGCTGTCACATTCACCCACTGCCCTTGTAGAAAGCATCACGGTGGATAGAGGATTAGCTAATGAGTCTTTTGCATAACATGCTAACAAGGCATCCAACTGTCACGCCAATCCCCCTTACTTGGTGTTACATCACAGTGTTGCCAGTGGGTCGGCTGTGAAATGACACGAGGTGCGGTGTGTAAACACACTCTGGGATCTTTGGATTTTGGAAGCCAGAGAGAATCACTGCTGGCTTGGAGTCGCATCATAATCTTGATTATTTCACTTTTACAAGTTGATAAGTGAAGATATCTTGTGCAGGAGGATGTTGTGATGAGCATTTTTCACAGTTTTCACTAGATTTTTTTGTAGACTAAATGATTGAGAAAGCACATTAATGAATAATAAAAAGAATATGTAGTTCAACCAACCCATTTAAATCACAAGAGGCTCATTTTTATTGAAATGGCTATTAATACAGGTACATGTAGGACTGATGTGCATGACAGCAGCTGTCTGCTTCATGACAAACTCAGCTCTGTTGCCATCCATCAAGCTGCACACAAAGGCTGTTTCATTCAGTCTGTCATTAAATTTGGTCTCATCAGTGCTAAAAGCTTGCTTTGAAGTTCTCTTACGTCAGTCGAATTTTAATGCTGACAAAGGCTCTTTAGAGCGTGATTTGACCACCTGGTCTGTAGGTGCTCTACATGATAATTAATCCCCTTATTCATGTACTAAATGATGCGATTTCCATGGCATCATGTCAGGAGCAAAGTCCCACGCTGTATTAGTAATTAAGAACACTTATTTGTTAATATACTGTACTCTAAAACCAACTTTACAGAATATTATCTGGTCTTTAAGAAGCTACAAGTTTGTATTTGATCAGTCATGATAATAGCTAATTACATTCTTATGTTTCCACAATTAATTAATTATAAACTAATTAACAACAAAGTCAATAAACAATACATTGAGACACAACAACGCTGCATTTTCTCACATGACCACTTTCTCCTTCACCCAGGTACAAGATGATCTCAGAGTTTACGTGGCCAAACCACGAACTGTCATCAGACAAAGAAGCAGTGAAAAGGCTTCTCCAGGGGTGTGGATTCGACCACGATGTGGCCTATGGCAAAACCAAGGTCTTCATCCGCACACCACGTACCCTCTTCAGCCTGGAGGAGCAGCGAGCAGAAATGGTCCAGAGAATCGTCCTGTTCCTCCAGAAGGTGAGTTTCTGACTTCCTCCAGGTAGATAACGAACTTGAGATAGATAGGTAGATAACGAAAATGTGAATTACTGCCTCTGACTCCAAATCCAACCCATTGAAATATCAAAGTAAATATCAGTGAGACGCCCCCTGTTCTTAGTCAGCCATTCCTTCTTTTTTTTGTGATAATGCCTGATTTTGTAAACATATTTATTAACGTGTTTTATTGTGAATATGACTGATTATTATCTATACAAGCACCGAGGTATTTTTGGAGCTGATATAATCTTGTATTATCGGTGTGATTCTCTGTCTCTGCATCCTTTCTCTCTCTTTCCCTGTCTGAGTTTTCTCCCACACAGCTCTTGTAAAATTATAGGACTGGAAGAGTGGATCTCAGATTTCTAATTTGAGATGTTTCAGGGTTTTAGGCAGTAACAGTGGTGCTGGTATCTTATTAAAAACACAAGTAGAATGTAGATTTGTCTTTGTAAAATCAGTAAATCTGTGTGATGCTTTTAGTTTGCTAATGTTACCATTTAATCATGTTGACTATATCATAATAAGAATAGAAAACAGGTGTGTGTTTTCGTACAATAAGAATATCTGGTAATGTGACTGTGAGTGATCTATAAATAGAAATCGCATATGAATGTGTAGCCAAATGTAAACATAGAACAGGCAAGTGAACTATTTGCAATTTTTGTGGTTTCCTGCACAAATCGGTAATGACATGTTATCTGATCTTAAGTCACAAATAGAAACAACTACAATATTTTTAAGCTGATAAAACACAAATAGTGTTGTCACACCCACTGAACATGCAAAGTAATGGTAGAAAAAGTAAGTGAACTATAATAACTGGTTGAACCACCTTTAAGTCACAATGCTACTGGGAATGTGTTGTGTGGACTGGTGAAACTAAGGTTGAATTACACAGCACAGCACTACATAAAGCATCTGCTGTGTGAAAACATATGGGGAAGTTTGGTGGAGGGGGCACAATGATTTGGGGCCACTTTGCTGCCTCTGGGCCTGGACAGCTCGTCATTGTGGAGGAGTAAAATGAAATTAAAATCCCGAAGTTTATGAAGGTATAAAGGAAACATGCCAAAAGTAACAAACACTATGGTAAACTCACTCTGCCATTTACCGAACATCCACCAAACTCGTGACATGTGACTCAGATCCAGCTCTGCTTTGTTACCAGCTTCTGCTCATGTGTATCTGGTGCAGCCATTTGTTTAGCTTGGTCTGTATGAGACATTTGCACATGATGCAGGTTGAAACATAGGTTGCAATGTTGGAATGAAACATGTAAACTTAATGGGAATAAATAATGGCCATTTTTTTAAACTTTATTTTCATTGAGCCCTGTTTTGACTTGGAAGTGTCTACTGGAAAACTTAGCCACTTTTTATATGATCTAGTGCTGAAACATTGAGCTGGTTAGATTGTTCTTAATGTGGAAGAAATGTAATAATTGTAATAAGCAAAGAGGCCAAAAATTGATTTGCTTTGACTTCTGTGTGAAGGATTTTCTTTAATGCTAATATGAAGCATTTTATCCAATCGGAAGTTGTCCTGTTAAAGACAAAACACATCATTTTCAGATCTTGTTTTACTGTGACTGTGGTCTGCTATGAATGTTAATCATTGTGTGTGCATCTCTTTATTCAGTAGCTGTTAAGGCCATCATGCGTCAGTGGTTTTGTGACACCCCTCAGGCGCCAGTGCCGGCGTCTTGGTGCGATTGTGTTGCATGCATGTCAGAACAGTGTGCAGAGAAAAACTGTCACTTTGATAGATGGAGAGATTGTTTTTTTCAGCGTGGAGTGGTTCTCTGTCTGGCTGTCAAATTAAGAACACGCTATGCAAATCACCTGAATGCTTCAAATTGCAATTCAACCTTTCAACACTGTGTTGGTGTGTGTATGGAAAGAGTGTGCACACTGTACATCATGCAGCGACTAATAAGCATTATATCATTCACCTGGGAGCCATTTAAACATTTCCCCCAACCTGCCGTTATATAGAATCGCATGGGCAGATTCCTCCACATCATGTGGCTTTCATGTTTATCCTGCTCAAGGAGTATCTCCAAGCTCTCAGACATGAAAGGGTTATCCAGCCAAATTAACTTCTGTAGGTGATTGATTGGTTGACCTTTGTATTGATCTCTGTGACCCTGTGCAGGCACTTCCCACAGAGTGTGAGTGTTCCTTCCACCTCTCCCTCAGGAGCATCCTATCTTGTATCTCCCAGGATAAGCAGCTTTGATAACGAAGGGGAAAGCCCAGAGGAGTGGCAGCTTTTCCACCAAAACACACATCACAGCATGGCAGAGGTATCGGAGCGGGTGTGTTTAATGTTGCCCTCTGTTGACGTTAAGGCTTGCATGTGCAGAATGTGCTTCGCACACAGACACATGCATGCTCACTCATGCTGTGCGCACTCACTGACACACAAAATCAAATAGTGGTGTGACAGCAGAATTGACTCCTGTATCTGTCGTGCTGTTACTCAAACAAACATCCCAGGCTGAGTCTGATGTGCTGTGCCAAGCAATCCCCTTATCAGCACCTGGCACACCACACTGCCTTATGCCAGTTGGGACCACAGTGCCAGGACTGTCAGCGTATGACTGGAGCTCAGACGCACTTCTTGTCCCGCCTTTTGGCTCATGGATTTATAATAATGCCGCTTAGTTTGCTCCATCAAACAACTAAAACACACAATCTGTGTATCTACACACTTCCTCTACACAGGGAGAGTGATGGCTCACAGTGCCACTTCATGTCCAGACTGGGAGAACATTGTGTTTTTCTGTTGTATGTACAATATTAAATATCTCAGTAAAACATACACAGACACTAACAAAACTCCATTTAGAGAAATGCATATGTTTTTATGTCAGATTTCTTATAGGTACAATCATCATATACAACTGTATATACATATATACAACCACTATTTGGAAAGTTGCAGATTTATTGTTCTTCAGGCTCTGTGCTTCAGTGGATTTCATTTGAAATAATATAGTGGGAACTATATTTAATGCCAGGTCTCTGCTGTGATTTGTGTTGAAAGAACTGTGTGGGAGATACAGCCCGTGTTACAGGTAGTGCTCAAGGTTTGTGTTTAAAACGTACAGCATTGGACAGATACACATAAGTTAAAATAAAATTGGCATATTTAATATTTTTGGAAGATACTTTCCAGTAAATTATGTCCTGAGTTCATTCTTGTGCTGCTTTTTGTTTGGTCTTCAGAAAGATTAATGCCATTCAGTCAAATTAAGATCAGTTGATTGACTCAGCTAGTCAATGATATTCTGCCTCTTTGCCCTGAAAAGCTCTTTGGTTGCTTTGGTTGTATGTTTAAGGTCACTGTCCTGCTGAATGATGAAACATCATCTGTTGCATTTGTCAGCAGGGAAATCATCAACAAATGCCAGCATGCTACACGACCAAACCATAACAGAACCAGCACCATGTTGAAAAGATGAGCTAGAATGCTATTGGTCAAGTTTTTCTTTTTTTCTGTCTAATTTTTCAAATCATCAACTTGATGGAGCTTGATATTGTTTATTCAGCCTATTGAGCTGTGTTTTATATCTTTCTGTTTCTTTGTCTTTCTGTTTTTTAGGCTTATCAGGGATTTGGAGAATCCTCTGAGGTTATGATTCTAAAATGTTGATGATTGTTGACAAGGAGACAAGCATGCCTACAAGCTGTGGGGCACTCACATCTTGCTGTGCAGCTATAAATGGGGTTTTTGCTCACAGTATAAAATATATTTTGGGCCATCTAACCTAAGTCACATTTGACTTAAATATCAACACAAAAAAAATTACTGTACAGCCTCCGTGATAAATTCATATGCTCAGTGTGATATTTTCAGTTTTATTGAATGTCACAATATTCAATGAAGTGTAATCCATTTGTTTTAGTAGTCAGTACATGTTACAGGTGAGGGGCATTCTGAATTTTAATTTGTGAGAAAAAGAAATCATCCAACGTCAAAGGCCTTGTCTATGATTTTACATATACACAAAACTTTCCATTAAAGCTGTCCTGTTGGTTCATACATTTACGTTTTTACAAATGTGCTTCCGCAATCATGGAAGCAGCACTTTACAGTTCCTAAAGGTTTACTTTAGTGGTATCAGTGGTGAGTAGTGATTTTATCTATATAATACTTATACTCAATACTTATCAATATTATCGATACCACTCTCCATGAGAGATAATATAGTGACAAAGTGTTGTTTTTTTCTTCTTTTGGCTGAAACAAAAATCTGCAACTTGTGAATCACACAATGTTCAGTCCTTTTAGGGTCATTTAAATAAAGAAGAATATAATATAAACCTTTTCTCTCTCTGTACCTTACAGCTGATTATATCTAAATCTCTCATTTCACTGTAATAAATCGATGTTCTTGTTAACATGTGCTCTAATATGCTTACATACCAGAGCACATACGTATCTGTGAAAATCCATTATGTTACTCACTTAATCTGCATAGACATTGCCATGTATTCACTAAACCACAGTGAATCTGTTCATAATATAAAACATTAAATTAATGTTCAGGCACCTGTTAAAGTGTTTTAGAGAATTATGCAGAGATATTTATATTTCATGCTGGCAGTAATTGTAATTGGCAGTAGTAGTTCTGTACCTTTATTATAATTTAGACAGTACATGGCAATATCTCTGCAAATGTAGACTTCCAGGCATACTCAGCTCTTAATACCTGATCTAGGTATAAGTTGGCAAGTGTGGCTTCAAATGATGAGTCAGATGAAACACAGATGTATAAACAAAAAAACTGAGAAACAGGTCTAAATTCTCATAATGTCTCTATCGGGTGCACTTCTGATATCATGATCACTGTTAGCACCATGACAAGTAAACCAAAATGTATAAACCTATTAAGTCTTTCACTTTGATTTTATTTAAAGTTCAATAAACATCACTTTTACAGAAAAGCTCCCATTTGTACAGTGCAACGTCTGCATTTGCACTTTTATACTGCAAATTAAATGTTAATGAGTTATTGTTAAGCAACTAAAAGTAACAAAACACATATGGACAACAATGAATCTGCCTTATCTAGTACCACTGAATAGAGTATGCCAAATGCAAGTGCAATGACAGTCAGGTCGCATCGCTGATGTGTAGTTACCTTGGTCATCAGTTAATTTCTCACACTACAAACAAATGGATCCCAAATGTATTACTGATGTATGAGACATTGTATTTTAAACAACAGATGACTGTGCAACTAGTTTCTGTGACATAAGTAGAATTAATTGAAGTGAGCTCTCAAACTGTAGTACGGATACCAATTTTAGACCAATTTTTGGTAAACATCCATAGTGGTGGGTGGGGTTTATAATGCTTTGTTATTGATATTTCACTTAGTGATCCCAGTTGCTCATTCTTCTCAGACATTAAAGTCTTTGTGTGGCTAATGGCACAGAAACATTAGCTGACTCTTGTACAATAATTGTATCTAATTGTCAAAGCCATGTGTCCAAGTGACTTTAAATTCAGTTTGTGTGTCAGCACAGACACAGTGTGATGGCGCGCCAATCTGCTGCTGTTGCTGTAATGAATCTTAGTCAGTAGAATACAACAAATCTTAGGATGCTGCTGTCTGAACGACTACCATTGAAAGCACTCACACTCTTAATGCTCCATTGAAGACATGATAAGATTTAACCTCCACCCGGCAAGGATCCACCTGGAAAAAAGAATGTCGGGTTGCTAGTTATTGACTTGATCTCAGTGTTCAACACAATCATCTGATAGTGCCTCATTGTGAAGATGAAACAGCTAAACCTAAACGGAGGTCTCAGTCAGTCCAGATCGGGAGCTAAACCTCCAGCATCACCACACTGAGCACCCACATTGCTGCTGATGAAATGTACTGGATTATATAGAGATGTGTTTCTTTATCACATTCATTAAGGGAAGATTTATTGCAGGATTGACATATTACACTGCATAATTTAAGTATTATACCTAATAAACTGAGTGTACATGCTGAAATGAGAAATTAAAAGAGCCCGAACCAGAAATTTTCTGGATGATATGCTGTGTGTTATGTTTTGCCTAATTACAGTATACTTTAAAGGAAAATGAAAATAAATGAGAAAAAGAACTGAAAAATTAATTAACCATGTTCCAGCCTTTAGGGTTGGTTATACAGAACAATCCTCCGAACATAAAATCAATAGGTCAGTTGATGGAGAATATGGTAGAGACATATTGGCACCACAGGGATGATGTATAGTCTACAGTTGAGCCAGAGCTTCAGATCAGTGATGTAATAGGTTGGCCTTGCTGTCTTACTGACCTCTCCCTTCTTAGACAGCATAAACTACCAGCATTTCATACGGGCATTTATCCTCAACTTAACCTGACCTAAGTGTCATCCATCATTGCCACATTTATTTCTTTTTCCCCCGTCTAATATAAAATTTGTTCAAAACTGCAACCTCTGCATTTATCATCCTCAGGCACTTTTGTGACTGACCAGAGGCTTTTGATAAAGCCATCATAGTTTCCATCCAGTAGCTTTAGATGTTTTCCAATATACTTCAAAAACTAGGATAAAATAAAAAGAGCAATAAAACAAATGCATGTATACTTTTTCAAACCTTGTTTTGTTCATTTCAATTCAATAACTAATCAAAAAGCATGAAACTGATGACATGTTTTTTTCTTTTATTGTCACATAAATTAATAAATAATCTTTTGAAATATTTTAAAAGAGCACAGTATGAACTGTAAGTCCATTTTCTTCCAAGAACTTGCTGCAACACTTACTAGATCACTACAATTCTTTGTAATTGTTATGCTATACACAATAGCTCTTTTCTCTTTTTCCTGCAGTTACAATTTACCATGCAACTTGGTATATTTGTGAATTAATAGTTAGTTTAACTAATATTTAGTTTAAGCCAAAACCTTGATAAAACCATAAGATTTGTTGACTTTAAGCACCACAATAGCAATACCTATTTTATGTGTCCATGATTAAAACAAACTAGCTTAAGATTGCATGGCATGCTGTGTATAAGTGCATTACAGTGTTTTGCAGTTCTTTATAGGAGGCAAAGTAAGACCAGGATTCAGTGGACCTTTGCAGATATGGGAACAAAGTGATTACAGAGGAATGAAGGACATCCACCTGTGAAGTAAAGAGGGGTTTCTAAAATTCATAGTAAAAGCCTGTCTTGTCCTACACCAAAAACCAGCTGGGATTTGAATATATGGTTGAACTACAGTATAAAAGACTGAAAAGGGCTTTATAGAAGAATCAAAAGAGATAGAACTGCAGTGTAGGAAAAATTTTAAGTTAGTATGTTCAAGGTTTCCTGAGTTTTGAAAAAGCTAAATTAGCTATACTTGCTGGACACACTTAAACTCCCTTGCTGTGTTTCCTAACATTATTATGATGTTACAAATGACTGTCTGTGTGTAACTTGATTCCAACCATTTGGAAAACATCCCCTCTTGGTCTGAAGATAAAAACCAACTGAGGAAGTAATGCCTTGAATTAGATTTGCTCTCCATCCGGCCACAGCATCTTTTAACTCAACACCACAGAGGCTTATTGTTTGAAACAGCAAGAAATCAATGTTCCCATTAAATTTTACAAGAGATCATTAATTTTTTGTGTGTATATGTGTGTAACAGTGCATTAGTTGTTAGATACCCACAAAATATCTTTTCACTTGCACTAATCAAATTGAATAACTGTCTTATCACAAACTAAGTTTAATATTTATGACATATGCTACTGTCCTATTATAACACTTAGCTGAATCTGCTCTCTCTATGGAGTTTCTCTCCCTACTACAAGTAACATTTTGAGTATTTTCAAGTAATTATAGCCATAGGGAATAATTAGGTACTGTGGTTCAGCAAACAGTACATGCAGCATCAGGTCATGAGATCAAGCAGCCAATAAATTTAATTTGTTTACTTCTGAAAAGTGAAAATCAAGTCAAAACCTTTGATTTCTATAAGGACAAAATCACACTAGGGTGTGAGTTTGGAGTTTAAATTCTCTAAATTCTCTATGGAAATCTTGCTGGGTTTCTTAATCAGTCACACAGAGGAGTGTGATGTTTTAATTCCATGTTGATCTCTTAGGTTCTACCAAGTAAGTATTAACTGATATAACACGAATTTTCACTTAACACTGAACAGGTCTACAACCATGCAAGTGACGTCAGTTTTAGTGTTAACTTCAGTGTTAATTACTTACTTACAAAACCACAATCTTTCCCTAAACAAAAGCAACACTTATCTGCAAACAGCTTGTGTATGATATACTGTATATTGAAAGGGCCTATTTGAACGGCTGGAAATTAACCAAGCTTTATACTACGCTGCTAAAGATTGTGTATTTTATGTCAGTAAATATGGATATCAAAGTTGTTTTCATACTAGGCCATCTTGATATATTGAAAAATTCTGTTTAATTCAAAACTGAGTCACAAATTAAAAAAGAAAAGGATCAAAACTTCATTATCTAAGTTAAATAAGACTAGGCTAACAACTAGGCTTCTGAGAGTACTGTAAACTGGGGATAAAGTACAATCTACATATTATGTAATGTCACTATCTAACTATAACAAAAGCAATTCAAGGTACTGTAAGTTTGGAAATGTGTTAAACTGACTACAGCTTAAGTTGGCATCAGCTCCTGCTGTGGCATCACATAGCTAAGCTGACCTTTAATAGTCTTTTTATTAACTGTCAACTGGGCTCAACAGAAGACTGATGTTATTCAATATTTTACTCAAGAGGAAATGGAGTTTGTGAAATGTCTGGTGCTAATAAACATTCAGCTGCTGACATTTCAGAGCTGATGCCAGACACCCAAAAATCCATCACATTAGATGGCTGACTCCAAAACAATATAGCCAAACAAATTATTGCTCATTGTAAAGGTGAGTTAATGTAGATGACCCAATATTCTGCAAACAACAACATAAACATGTGCACATTATAAGGGGAAAACAACATCAATTTTAAGAGAGGAAAGGTTGTGATTTCCTCTACAAATGGGCATATTTTTTTCTTCTGATAGCAGCATGTGTATTATTCTGAAAGCACTAAAGTGAGCAAATGTGAGCTGTATTAATCACATTTATCTGCAAAGTCCCTGAGGTGAAGAATGAAACAAAGCACCTTATCCATCAAGGATAATTTACTTCACTCGGACATGCTGCTTAAATCTTCATGTGGCTTTGTTCAGCATAAATTTCACATTTGCTACTCATGATAAAATGGTTGTCACAGTGTCCTTATTACTAAAAATATCAATGGTTCACTAGTTAGCAGACTGCATAGGTCTTTGATCATGACCATAAACAGACATACTCTAGAGTAAATCTTGTCATAGGCAGGACATGTGCGTGGTATGGTAGTAGTGCATGATAGATAACAGTAGGAAATTACATTCAAACACACCCCTCAAATTCAACACTTCGAACAAATGTAAATGTCAGTGTCATCAAATGTTCAGGCTTTTAGAATCAGCATTAGTGCAGATGATGGATGTACAGTAAACGATTTAGAGTGGGGCAGAATATGAAAATCCCAGCAGCAATCAGTGGGGTTTTGCTTTTTTACATCCACTTTAATCCATCACTCTGTGTGCTGAGGATAATTTTGTAAAGAAAACTCAAACAGTGAGTTAGTATGTGCTTGTGGGGTAGCGCAAGAACAATGGGCTGTTCATGCCTGTGTTTATGGCCTGTAGATTTACATTTTTTCAGGCACTATTTATAGTCTTAAGATGATATATTTTACTACAGGTCAGTTATTTCTGGCACATGGAGTGCCATGCCTTTTTTGATGAGGGGACAAGATAGGGAAGCCTAGTATAAACACCCCAGTCCATGTATCATCAACACCTTAACATAGTCAAAACACATTACTTAATCACCCTGACAAACTGCTGACTCACTGGACATGTAACAATGCCAGTGGGTGAGTAGATGTGCCCTGATATGGTTATACAGCACAGAACCTCTACACTGCCTTCAACCTACACTCTCTTGATGTAAAAGTAGAACATGAGTGGTAATGATTCTTGATTCTGTGGGGAAAAAATTTTGTTTCACATATTAGATATTACTAAAGTAAAAAAATATTCAGATAGAATAAATTCAGGCCCAAATTTCTGACACTTTTAAAATATTTTACATTGGTTCTATTTGCATCAGTTTATAGGTTTCTGCCCATTTTCGCCATTGTTACTGTTAACACATTTACCCGAAGTGGCTCACATACACTTGTGGTGATGCTGCTCCTTCTGCACAAAGCTAAATCACTTTCTACATGTGTAAATCTCTATTGACTGTTTCATGGTTTCCATTGCATTTCTTGTAAGTAGGAAATGGACACTTATAATTTGAGTCAAAATAAATGCAAATTTAAATTTACTAATTGGTATGTACAAATTAGGCACAGTACTACAATAAACACAAGTCTCTATAATGCCTATTCATAACACATGCCAGAATCTCAGACATGTGAAGCAAATAAAACTACTTTTTCCATTTATGTTGCAGCAAAACCACTGTATATTTGCCGTTTGTTTCTGAACACTTCTAATACTAGCATTACTGCTTCTGTTACTGTATTGTCATTCACTTACTCCATTGATCACATAATTGTGATATTGAGTTCATTTTTTTACTTGCTCTTCATTTGGTCTTTAATTAAGCAGTAATGTATAGCAAAAAAAAACATGATTAATATAAAAGTATTTCAGGGAACTTTATTAATTAATTTATAATATTTTTTATAATAAAAATTATATATTTTATAATTATATATTATATTTATATGTATTAATTATTTATTAACATCTGAATAATACTTTGTTGGCCACTCATCAAAATATTAAATCTGTGTGCTTGAGCTCTATTCCACAGAGGAATAGTGAGAGTGCGCTCTAGTATACACTGTACAGGTGTATCTCCATGATGTCGTCAAACTCTGATCAAACTATAATTGTACCCTTTCTTTCAGATATTTTCAGATAAGCTGATCTTGCCTGAGTTACAGTCATGAGTTTGCCGAACTCATGATCTTGCACTTCTCTTGCTTTCTATCTTATTCTCTCCTATCTCCTGGGGTGGTCATTGAATATAAGGAAACATTATTCATCCGTAGACGATGAGCCAAGACTGGTCTCCATGGTTACCAGGTGTGCAACGAATAATGTCAATAATAATGCAATATCCATAACCTCTACTGCAACCTTAATACTGTACATACACACAGATGCAGATACAGATACACACACATGCACACGTACAAGTACACACATACACACACTCCCAGATCTCTGCCTTTATTCAAGTGATCATTGTCATCCCACAGAGCGCACAACTTATAGATCCACCATATATCAAAGCACTCATTAGGTTTGCACCACCACAGCTTTGTGTGTATTGGAAAAGGGACAAACACTAAACTCAGTCACTGTGACAATGTGAACAAAACATGACTGACAAAAGGAAGAAGACCTTAGGGCATTGGGAAGCTCTTGAGCTTTTGGAAGATGTCACAGACGCCGCATGTGATTTTCCGAAGAATCAAAACATGTTTAGACAGAAATATGTTAAACAGGAAGCAGGGGAGACATTGCACAAACAGACAAACAGTTAGAAGACAATGGTTCAAAACCCAG
Organism: Sandelia bainsii; assembly: GCA_032362345.1. Lineage (NCBI taxonomy): Eukaryota > Metazoa > Chordata > Actinopteri > Anabantiformes > Anabantidae > Sandelia > Sandelia bainsii. The sequence goes on along the minus strand of JAUMHL010000012.1, from coordinate 17,124,535 downwards.
ATAAAGAGAGTCTTTGCCAACAAGATGAAAACCATTAGCATAACAGAATATTAACATAGCAATTTGGGTTGGAATTGTACAAAGCAGTAGCCTCAAACATCACACAACACCACTGTGCTGAATATGCACATGCATACAAATTCATGATCAACAAGTAGACAGGCAGATAGCCTGAGAGACTGCTGTATAACATGGCAGTCATTCAGCCTAACAATCAGAAACTTCCAAATAATGTGACTGAATAGCTATAAAAAAGAGCACACAGACGGCTCTTTTATCTTTACGAGCACAACGCTGTGACTCATCATTCCACACCTGAAAGCTAAAGTTAGATTACCACAATTTCCCACTGAGAATAAAACACTGCTTGTCTTTACTGTGTGCTAAAGTTAATTACCTAATCCAATGTTGATTTAACAAGCCTACCTGTATTACAATGCTGAAGCAAAACAGGAAGAATATGTCATGATTAAAGCCACATTATTGTAATAATTGACTGTGGCTTTCAGTAACTGAGGTTGTTAATAAGCCAGCTGCCAGGAACAGAGAGCTAAGGTGTAGAAAATAATGCAATAATACAAAAGCACAGCTGCTGTGCAAATGTTATGGGCAAAAATGCCGTATCCCTGACTTTGAAGGAATTGACCAATTGGACCATCACAATGGTCATCTTGTGAATTATAATTTTCAGGTGTGTCACAGATGCGAATTAGCGCAAATGTATTTGCATAAACTCTGTCAGCTCTATTCTTCTGCAGCAGTGAAAAGAAACACAGTATGGGCTTTGACACTTTCATGGCCAAGGTGGGATTAGGAGAAATACTTTCTCAGGTGTGTCAGGGGTTTATATTATGACCTGCAAATTGCCTCTTTTCCTTCAATAAAAAGAAAAGCCTTTCCCAAGAGGGAACTCATATCCTTCTGCCAGATGAGCAGAAACACCAGAGGCTAATATACGGCATCTAAAATTAAATTAGTTTTGGTGGAGATAAGGTAACACATTTGTTTACTGACTTACTCTGCTTCTATAGGAGAACAGTTGCCTAGAGTAAGAAATGGTTAGTTTATATTACAGTCAAACAGATGGAGTGGTGGACTGCAGTGACTTTGTCCAGGAATAGTGCCAAAGTCTCTGACAACCACAGGTGCCTGGAACCTATGCTATTGTCACTCTATGTAATATATGCTACACCATGCACAATAATAATTCTACATTTGACATTAATTTATACACTACCAGTCAAAAGTTTGGACACACATAGAAATGACCATGTTTGTGAAAGAAAAGCAGATTTCATAACA
>JAUMHL010000012.1:17112383-17123133 GCA_032362345.1 Sandelia bainsii | reverse complement strand
CCCCCCCCCCCCCCCCGGGAGGAGGAGCTTCTTCACAACACCAAATTAATCCTGCTGTTCTCTCCATCCTTCGATCCTTTCTCCATGTGCCTACACTCACCTCATCTTTCCTATCCTGTTGTGCTGCATCCTCTCAGTGCCCCCACACTGAAATATATTGCAGTCAGGCCAGGGTGCATTACCAGTGGTTGCTCTACATCTCTCTGGTTGCAACTCGTGCATCGACAACACTAGAGCAATCCAATCGTTCCTACTTTTAAAAATGGCGGCTAGAAGAATGACCAAAAAAAGCACACAATCCACCATAAATACAGATGTTATAAATTATACATAGGCCGCCCCCACCGTCCCTCTATGTTAAAATGAATATTTCATAAATTCAAACGCAGCCATGCACATCACAGTATCTGTTGGCGCTTGTCAGAGCAGCAACAATGACGAGAAGAGCGACACCCCCCTCGTGTATTCTGAGCTGCAGCCTTAATTGCTTTCCAAAGCTTTTCATAGACTCTGTGTAGCAGTAGGTTTATCAGACGTGGTGAGCGTTGTGTCTTGGGTAGTCAGCTTTCACAGCGTGGCCACAGGGGGGCTTGTCTGGGTAGCAGCTAAATGAAAATGTCTATAATGGATAAAGAGACGTATTTTATTATTCTTTGTTGTTTCCTGGTGGGTAACTCATGTCTTGAGGCGATAAATTCTTCAGTAATGACTAAAGTCTTGTTTTGGAAGAATATGACAGACATGAAAAGGGAGTAATCTGTGGGCAGCTCTGTGCAGCCCTCTGGTGAATAGCACACTACTTAAGAGAAAGTCAGGCAACGTTCCTCTTCTCTGCTTACCTGTCTAGAACGGATCTTCCTCCTTTTTCGATCCAAGCAGAAACACAATCCCTTCACCTCCATAATCCTGATCCCCTCTCAACCTGCACAGTGTTTTAGTTATTATCCAGTGCTCTCACCTCCACAAAAACGCTGTAGCAGATCAAAGCGGAGTAGTTTAAGTCTTTTGTAACAATCAAAGTGCTCAAACTGTTCTGAAGAAAGGAAAGGTGCTTCTCTGTGTTGTCACAGAAGGATGTGATGAAGAAAGTGACTTTTTTCTGTGTTCTTCCAGAAAATGCCAAATATCACAACTGTATATCAAGGCTACAGAATGGATTGACTTTGTGCTACAGTCTAAAAATATTCATGAGTACGCAGTACTTCTGGAAAGTATAAAAACTCTAAAAGACTGTAACCAAGGCCTTTCCTCCATGGAAACTGACATGTTGGCTCACAGCCAAAGTTTAAAGATCATTTTTTTCTCCAAAACACTCCCAGAAAAATATACTCATCCCTGTGCCTGCTTAGCAATAATCATAGTCTACAAACCAGCTGTGTAGATGTTTAGAAACATACATGCTGATGCTGTAATAAACTGTGCTGTTTTCGATGGTGTACTGTATTTGTTATTCACTCCCTCAATAAGTTGACTTTATTGTGTGTCCTTCAGACATTTCTGACTTATGTGTGTTATTCTAACCTTATACTGCTGACCATTAACAACGTTCTAATCTGTGTTGCCCTTGTTCCATCTAATTGACTGATTGCACCATCCAGAACCATTTTCAATTTGATCTTCAGTACTGTCCCTTCCAGTGAGGCCATGCTGTTGAAGATCACTTTAAACATGTTTGTTTCGTGTCATTAGAGTACATTAGCCCAGAGGTGAAAATGTAAAAGTCATGATTGAAGGAATGAGGAATCTGGGTCATTATACTGTTGTTGATGTTACTGCTGTGTGCTGCTCATCCGTGCACTTTATTGATTTATGATAATGATTTCTGGCCCAAGCTTTGGTCCGCTGTCTCCCTGTGAGAGTCTGTGGTCAGAGCACGTTGCAGCCTCACTAAATCGTGTCACACTCACGCCTCCCTCCACCCACCACGTGTGTGTGTGTATCGAACATGTCACTGGAAAACCAGTTCAATATCCCCAGAGGATGTGGAAACTCAGACGTTCAGCAGAGGACTGCAGTCAAGTGTGTCAGTGGTGCAGACCAGGCTATCTGTCTTTCCACGTCAGAATTTGATAACGCTATGACAACAAGGTGAAGGGTTGTTGTGTGTTTAGAGCTGAATCGTTTCAGTGCAGTTCAGTTAATGGCCTTTTTATTAGAGCTGCATTTCTAAAACGTGTAGATTAAAGACATTCGGTAGCCGGTAATGGGTCCTGTCAGCGTTCTGCTCAGCCCACCATCTCAACTGAACCCTTCCAGCTCTCACCAGTTGCTCTGGCACATGTGATTTGTGAATGCTTTTACCCAGTGTGCATTTCAAACCAGCCAACCTCCCAAATAACACCCCAGCAATCTGTGCCACTTTGTTGCAATGAAAGATCCCCAATCTAGCTTTGATGAGCTCGTAAATCCAGGGGCCTGGAGCGTGGTGACGGCAGCCGCCATGATGGCAGAGTCTCTAAAAGGATGATCAGATGGCTTTATTGGCCATCGGAGTAAGGGGGCAGACCGTCAGGGGCCTTGTTATTGGCTTGATTTATCCACAATCCCCAGAGTGTCATCTTCATCAGCTCACCACCGTCATCGCAGCACAGTCGTGTTTATGGCGTGTGTTTGGCTCCATCGTAATTCTAACCTCTTGCTACTTTCCACCTGTCACACACCTTAATGAGACAGTGGAGACACGTTGTGTCTGCTGTTCAATGATTCGTTGTTGTTTCATGGTCTTTTTCTTCCAGTTGTTTACAATATAATTAGCGAGCATGAGAGAGAGAGAGAGACTCATCACAGAGGTCGATTAGTGATGAATATGTACAGTAGCTGCTCCTCTTCTCTCACTCTCATCTATTATGTATTGGAGACAATGCAGCATGGAGGAAACAGAGGATAAGTTTGTCAACTGCTGTTTTGCCAGAGGAGCACTGTTAGAGTTGCGACAACGCAGCTTTAGGGGAGCTAGATCTGAAAGATACACTGCAGCATTCAGACATAAAAGTCTGGGCTTCTTTTTTCTTTCCTGGTCGAAGAGCTTTGAAAACAGCCCTGATTTCAGGTGGAAGACCATAAATGTTTCAGGATATCAAATCAGGTTTTAAACGGTTTATTTAGCTTTCGATGCATGTATCATTTCTCAACCCACAAAAGACGATTTAATCCTTCGATTATTCTCAAAAAATGCATCCGACCACATTTGGAGATTGGATTTTTCAGTGAACAGAGCACAGAAACATCCAGACATTGTTTAGCACTACATAAAGATTATTGTGATTTAATTGTAGCATAGTGTATATTATAGGTTACACACTTTCTGATCAGTCCTGCCCTTTCTTTCTTTTGACCTCCTTTTGATTTTATGCACACAAAACAGACCAGAACGCCTCAGTTTGCATAAGTCAGTCCCAAACCTGGGGCAGACTTCTCAACTTTATAGCCTCATAGGCCTGATCTCAGCTTACTGGACGTAACACATGGTTACATAAACAGTAGGGCTTAAAAGATCCAAATAAAGCTTCCTTTTTGTGAGAAAGACAGTATGACCAGGCAGGCTTGATGATTAGATGGCTGACTGACCTCCTTTCATTTATCTCAGTGTGATTTAGCTTCTTCAGAAGGCCGCCCTGTTTCCTGTTCTGCACTAATGGTGTGGACAAGTCAGTGCTCTCATGGATCATTTAATTGCAGCTTTCATGTAGAGGATCCACAGTCTCTCATTTCAAAAGAGAAATTTCATATTATAAAACAATGCCAAAGTACGATTAAAAGATATATATATATATTTGCAGTTAATGCAATTAAAAGGTTATCATCTTGGAATCACATGGATTAATCTGCTGCTCCCGTATTCCATGGGATTTATCTTCTTCTCTGCCTCTGATTAGACCCCTAGTCTGATCAGATGAAAACTGCCTCCTCCACAGTTTTAATATTCAAATATAAGAAATCCTTTTTGCCGTCGGCCCCCCGCGCACTTTGAAAGATTAAATATTCATGATCTCCATGATTACTGTGCTTTACAGTTGATACTGAGGAATGAGCCTCCGGTGCCGTCTCCAGTATTGCCTTTAATTTGTGACTATTAGACGTGACAGCAAATGCATTTTATTGCTGATTATTTCAGATTATGTAGCGGCGGTGTGGTCAAATAAATGTGTAAATAATGTAAATGACTGAGAGACTGTGTGAGTAGAAGAGAGAGAGAGAGAGAGAATACAGTAAAAGGGGAGCATATGGTGGTGATTTTAGTGAGGGTGGATGAGGAGTTATGGGTCCCTGGGGCCCCACTTCCATCTATTATTCATGTTTTAGGGGGTCCGATAGCTACTCAACCTATGTTTGGTTACAGGCAGGGGGCTTTATTTTAGTCTAAATCCATGTTCAGACATTTAAAGCACAAATAAAACTAATGAATTCTATGAAGTAAAGGAATCACAAGTAAGAAAAACAATTTCTTTACTTTATTTATAAATTTAAAAAAGACCTCGATCGAAAGATCTCGAAATATACCTTTATATATCAACTATTATAGTAATAATTAAGTGTATTTATAGCTCAAGCTGACTTTAATGCAGAGACGTGCCTCTTTATGGTCAGCTTTTTAGTACCAGCTCCTCAAGTTGTGGATATTCTACTAAATAAATAAAATCAAAATACAGCAGTTCTACTCGTTTCTTCTCTATTTAAAGGGCACTCCAAACATTTTACACATGCTGTAACGTTAAGTTTATATGTAATTGTAAGTGGAGGTCTTGACACAGTTCACATATCACTTGACTAGATGCAACTTGAGTTTGACTGGATCTAAATGTCTGCAGGAGGACGGGAACAGTAGAGGTCTGTTGTGTTGTTTGGGATCTGTTTGCGAATTTCTAACACCTGAGTCGATCCAGGTGGACTAGGATTCAGGGAAAACCAAGAAAAACAGTCTATACAGCGAAAATCACATTATTGATCTCTGCATTGCATTTTGAATCATTATCATCATTTGAATCATTTTGTTTCATTATTTCCTGTTAGTTGCATTTTAAATACTGTGTTTAATTTGTACAGGTGTGGAGAGGAACCATAGCCAGAATGCGATACCGGCGGATGCGAGCGGCTCTCGTCATCCTTCAGGCCTACAGACGCTACAAAGTCAAGTCCTACATCTGTGAGGTCAACCGTCGCTTCAAAAACGTGCGATCCATGAAGGATTACGGCAGACATGTCAAGTGGCCAACACCTCCCAAAGTCCTGCGCAAGTTTGAAGAGGCACTCAGGAGCATCTACAACAGGTACGCAGGCGAGATAACTAGACAACAAGATATCTAGAAAACAGTATATTAGAGGTTTTTTTAGTTCTGCTAAGTGGGAGCTATTACAGTTCAGTTTATGTCTGTTTCACATAGTTCAAATAAAAAGTGACATTTCTCTTAAATGGCTCAAAACACAGACAGAGGAACCTTTGTCAAATAAAATGTTTTCTTTTAATTGCAGTCTTTTGAAGAAAATCACTTTTTTAAATTGGCTGAATTAAAAGTGTATCTGACTCCGACCACAGGAGACAACGCGTAGCCTTGAGTGTTATTTTACATCCAGATGAGTCCGTTTGAAGCAACATATGCCTGTTTCTGCCGCCTTGGGCTCCCACTGGACATTGATTTTTTTCACTTTCTTTCATTCCAGAGTCTGTTTGTTTGCTTTTTTTCCATTTGAAGCTGTGCACAGTTAGACAATAGCCTTCCTGCAGAATGATGTTGGCTGTCAGAATGTGTGAGTGAAAGGCCAATAAGTACAGTACCTGCTGAAGTCCTGCAGCACCCCCCGCTTACCAAGCTATCAAGATCTTGTGCAGCATCCTCGATGGAAAAAGTTGTTCTCCCTCTGCTCTTAGTTTTCTCTTTGTCTCTTTGTTTGGATGTTTTTGCCTCTAGGTGGTGGGCATGGACACTCATCAAAGGGCTCTCTCCAGAGGAGGCACTGCAGGTGAGGGCCAAGGTAGCCAGCCTGGAGGCCTTGAAGGGCCAGAGGGCTGACCTGGGGCTACAAAGGGCCTGGGAAGGAAACTATCTGGTGAGTAGGTGGGATGAGGGTGCAGGTGGCTTCATATATTGAGAAAGGAGAAACAAAATTTAATACAGCAATGGATTGAAATACCAGTGCGAGATCAGTTTATTCATGTGTCTGTGTGTCCTGCTGCTGTGTCAGTGTTACTACATGTTAGCACCAGACATTGAACCTGAACACTTTTATCAGTGTTCTGTTATTTTATATAGACTCTTTGGCACAACTTACCTACGCTTTGGAAGGTCCCTGAATGCCTCACAATGATATTTCTCATTTATTATTGGCTATATGAGTGTGAACATGCCAGATTTAGCCAAAATTCTCATTTTGATCTTTGGTTAAGTTAATTCCAAGAATTAAAAGAAGAAAGCAAGATAAAAAAAAAACACATGAACAATACAATATAAATATGAAGAAACATTATTGAAGCAGTTTTGATGCAGATACATGCACATGCCTGCAACAATCACATTTTACAATGGAAGACTAAAATAAAATGTCATCTAATCTAACATTGGTACTTCCGTTGTTCTAATAACTACTACTCATTTCTGTACAGTGTGACTAATTATAAAATATTGATTTAACTTGTTGGAACCAGGGTTAGATGTCAGTGGCTGCTGTGACTATTCTCAGTTTAATTATATGGGATTCAGAGAGTCATTGGAAACTGCAATGAAAATAAAAAAAATGTGTTTATTGTCCTGCTCTGTGAGAGTTCATAAGATGGCTGCTTGATGAATGTTTTTAATTAACAAGTTTTCTGTTTATTTTTTTGTTTGTGTGTCTAGCAGAAGCGAGACAGCCCTGATACAGCTTCATCATTCGCGCTTGTCTCCAGCGAGCTGCAGCGAAAGGACAAATTCATGAGAGTTCTGTTCTCCTGCAACGTACGAAAGGTAGAAGGTTTTCACATCATCTGTTCACCACTAACCACATGGACACACAGTCACAACGTGTATCTGTCTGTACACACAAATAAACCCAACTGTTTTTGGTTTGCCCTACATCCCCTGCAGGGGTATTTAGATGTTAGTGTGTTTGTGTGCACTTGCCGTATCCTGCGGGGTGACTAATGAGCAGCTTTGTGTTTTCCAGATCAACCATTTCAACAAGGCAGAGAACCGGGCGGTGCTCATCACTGACCGCCACCTGTACAAGATGGACCCCCTGAGGCAGTACAAAGCCATGAAGAGCATCCCCCTCTATAATGTATGACAACACTGTTCCTTTAACAGCCTCCTTTATTCCAACAACAGAGGGGTAAACAGAGGGTGGCTCACAGGTTACATACAATAACAGAGATCTTTTATATGCTAATCTAATACAAACTTCATTCAGACTAGTGCTGAAGTTTGCTCAGTGTCTTGATCAATTAACAGATTACTCATTAATAGTAATTCATCAAGTAAAAACGGCAGATGTTGGCAGATTCTAGCTGCTCTGATGTGAGGAGCTGCTTATTTTTTGCTGTTTTATATCATTTTAAGTTGAATATTTTTGTGTTTTAAGCTAAACAACTAATCTGAACATACCTTGTTCCATATATTGTTTTGTTTTGTTTTTTTTGTACATTTTTTAACAGATTAATTATGAGTGAAAATATGATTTGTTGCATCCCTACAGACTTTACATACTCAACAGTCGGACATTTGCTGCAGGGTATATGTTTGTATCCTGCTGTTTGTGGGGGAAAAACAAAAAAAACATGAGAAGTAATTTAAGCAGGTTCAGGAATCTGTGCCATAGGTGAGAGTATTATCTCTGATTTCCCACCAGCCTGTTATCAAGTAGAAACATGTCAATATGCAAACGCATCCTTCAGCTCCACAATTGGCTGCTTTTAATTCATATTCACACTGATAGGTCCGTTAACGCTGGTACATGCACATGAGGCTGTTTCCATGGCAAACGTGCCCTCTGTGTGTTGGTGTGTTTGTCTGGGCTTCATGCAAGTCGCTTGTGTGTGCGTGTATCATTAACACAGCCAATCATTTATATTTAAGGTTGAATTTCAAATTTCAGCATTAATCAGCATCTAGACCAAACCTTGAAGGAATAGTTTGACATTTAGGGAAATGTGCTTACCTGCTTTCTTCCTGCAAGTTAGAACATAAGATCAATACCACTCTCATAAGACTTGATGGTCTCTTGGCTGTAGCTTCATATAGTATTTAACAGTTTAACAAAGTGATATTGATCTGCTCACCCACCTCTCAGTGAACAAATTCTTACATAAGAATCAGTATTCAAATCATCTCAGATTATAGCCATAGTGTGGTCAGTTCGTTCTTGTCTACTGCAACTGCACATGTTGTTATTTCAGCTCAAGTGGAGTGATTTTCACTGCTATTCACCAACCAAGTCATGTCACATTCACCCCTGTTTGTTTTTCAACAGCAGTGATGCTTTTAACCACTAATTAATCCTCGTTGCTTCTGCTTTACTGTTATTCCTTATTTAATATTAAGAAAACATCAATGAAACTCAACACGCCTTTGAATGTGAATATTTCCTGGGAAATGTTGAGTTTTAGTCACAGTAGCTAAACAGTGGTTGATGAATTTAATGAACACATCAGCAACTTATTCGTGTTATTTCTGTGTATTTCCTGTTATGCTCTGCTATGACAAATACTGCTTACGTATTTTATTGCACCGCTGACCTTAGAGGAGATGGAGAAATGAGACAGGAGGTAAAGGTGCAATACAGAAATCTCTAAGGCGGATACGCCCCGCCGTCTGGTGAAATGAGTGAGACATGAGGCTGGTGTGCAGTGACAACTGTGACAAGACGCCCCAGTGTTCAATCTGACAAAGTGACAAGAAAGAATTAGACAGCTTGGAGATGGACACCCAAAGCCCGTATCGCTGCATCTGGAAGCAAAATGGGGAGATGGAGTTGGGACAGATGGTGTCAGAGAGAGAGAGCAGCATGAGTTAAGGAGATTTTTAGTTATTGTTCATTCAGAGAAAGACACACAAACACAAACACACACATCCTGAGCTGATAGATGAAGCTCAGTCCCAGCATATGTGCAGCCATCAGTGTTGTGAGAAGACAAGGGGACACAGAGTATGGTTTGCAACTTTCACACATCAACACTGACACAACAAGAATAACACATACACTTTATAACCAAAGATATTCTCCAAGATAAAAACATTTACAGCTACAGGAACGTTTTAACTATGAATCAAATTTTTCGCTTCTTCAATTTGTTTTATTAACAGCAAAATCCCATGAAAAGACTGAAAAGACAGTGAATTGGTCCAATTGTACAAATCAAATCAAATTTATTTATATAGCACTTTAAAAACAACATCCTGTTGACCAAAGTACTTCACATGGACATAATAAAAGAAAGAAGCAAAACAAATTGAGCAGTCAAGAGTAAGAAGAGTAAAATTAGGATTAATCACAAGGAGATGATAAAATAAAATAAATGAATAAATAAAAACAGAGTCTGGTATTACTTATTGTGCTGTGCCACAGAGCTCAATTATTGTCCAATAACAAATCAGTGATCAACACTGTTGCACAGGTTGACATGTTTCTTCATTACCGTGAGCAGACACATGGTTCTCTCACTCAGTTTCATATAAATGCTCCTACAAATACTGTGTAAATGTGTAAAAAGAAAGTGTATGTTAGTTTTTAAAGTTTTTAAAGATTTACATCTTCAGGAACAGATGGGCTTTGGTCTGAATGACAGCCTCGATTTAACAGCAACAGTAAATAATTAAGTGGGTAATTAAGTTAGAATTGTGCAGCCCCCTTTCAGAACCGAGTGCCCGACAAAAGTAGAGAAGAACAAAAGTACCGTAAAGAGCAATTACACAACCAAGAGCATTTAATAATTTAACAAAATAAAACCATTTGAATATTGCACAAAAACACCAGTCTGCACATGTGGGTTCATAATGGGTTTTAAAATGGTAAAACCATGATTCTGCCCCGAGTCTGGAATGTGAAACTTTAATAGGATAAGACTGGTGACATTTAATATTTTTTGTATTGTTAATAAAATATTGTTGGGTGTGAATCTTTAAAAATAACGTCTCACAAATAGATTGTTTAATTTCCCGTAACAGGCCAATACACATAGGCGTCTTTTCATGAAATTTGTTCACTTATTAGGAGTTAGACTTGATGTTAACACATCAACAGTAATTCATTGCTCCACATATTAATATGTTTTAGCTACTATGGTTATTCTGTAGTGAAGTGCATTCATCTTTTTAGCCACAATTGCATCACTGATTATAACTCTTTATGTGCAGCATCCATAACACCAGGCTTTGTCATGCAACAAATGTCAACCTGCAAGCAGTAGTGAACTGGTAAAGGTGAAAACATGCAAAGGCAGGTTTGAGTGTAGATAGAAAGCTGGGTAAGTGACGTAAGCAGTGTGACGCTGAGCTATCGATTGGAGGTCAAATGGAGGGGAAAGCAGTTAGCTCACTGTTGATTAGCACTGATAGGCTAACACCGCAGCACCCCCTTGTCTGCCCCTATGCTGTGTGTTTACTGCTGTTCCTGCAGGGCAACAAAGGAAGTGGCTAAACTGATAGATGGCTCGTGCTACAGTGAGGAGCCAACAACTGTCTGACAGAGGATTTATACAACAATTAATCCTGATACACTGAGCTCCTCTCCTCTTCTTCTCTCTTTCCCTGTCCACTATCATGCCATCATTGCATGTTGTTAA
>JAUMHL010000012.1:17090627-17112283 GCA_032362345.1 Sandelia bainsii | reverse complement strand
TAAAGTGCCTTGAGATGATCTTTGTTATGATTTGGCGCTATACAAATAAAGATGAATTGAATTGAATTGAATTAATGCCTGTGCTGCAAAAGTGAGACCATTACTGTTAAAGTAATGGTGAAGTAGCTGGTTTGCATTGGTGACTCATTTCAGTGTCTTTTCTTTCCACATTAGATTTTCCAGCTTTATTATTTTGCTGCACATCCCCACCTCACCCCTCAAACTATCTCAGTACTGTCTTCTCCTCTTTCTTTCTCTTCAGCTGCTTCGCTCTTCCCATTGTTGTCATGCCAACTTCCCAGGAGATGGTGTTGTCATGGATACCGTGGGGGGGTGGGGCAAGGCAGATCAGCTGATGTCTGGCGTCGTTCAGGCATGTGGACAAACTGGTCTCCTGTATGTGGGCTCTTTTCCTCCCAGCGTGGCTTATTTCCCTCCCGCTCTCGTTCATCATTTTCTCACCTTATTTTTACATTTACCCGTTGATCCCTTATTTCAGTCTGTTTTATTTGTTTTTGTTTTGTTTTTTTTGTCTCAACCAGCCACCACGGCTGCAGTGCAACACTGAAATGAATAGTTTACATGTTATTCTTACCTACCTCAAAGTCTATAAAGCCCTGAACAAAAAGTGGCCACTTTATGGAAGGAGCTCTCAAACTATTCACATGTATTAATACATGAGATCAAGATGAGATGCTGTCTTACCTTACAGCATCTTGCAGAGGATGCCCTGTAAACATTGGCTGTTTCGCTGGTGCTCTTGCAGCCTCATAAGTTCAGTGGCTGCACAGCTAAGCTTATAATACTAGGATTCTATTTATTTAATCACAAAGCCCCCACTTCTTTATTCTCGCTGCTTTTTGTCCCCTCTTATGTCTTTACAGGGCTGTTGGGGAGTGTTATATAACCAATAACTTGCTCCCATAGGAATACACAGGCAGAACCTACTGTTCATTTTATGTCCTCGTGACAACCACAGAGCAGAGTGGATCAGACAGGAGTGCACTTGACAGAAACTATTGTGGTCCTCCCTGCATGTTTCCAACGTGTACACACTGTGCAGCAGAAGTTTCCTCAGTAGTGCTTTCACCAAATTACACCCACTGGTGTTACTGTTTGGGAACATGGGACGTTTATAAATGCAGACAAGTCATGAGCAAACAAATGGTCTAGTTTTCCTGGTTCAAACTGGAACACATGCTGTTTCCACAACAGATTTTTACATTATTCTTAACCCAGTCAGTGTAGTGTAGAGCTGTGAGCTGCACAATATTCCTCAATTACTTTAACATAGGTAATATTGTCTAAAGGCCATTGAAGATGGTGCAGATTTGGGATTTCCCAGATGGAGTTTGACAGTCACCTAAATAAACCAGAGTAGCTGCTAATATACTGATTTTAACTACAGATTCACGTGCACATTATCATCACATCCTGTGTTTGTTGGGAGCGTTGGTTGTCCACATTCTGAGAAATTAATGCTACCCATCCGTGAGAAACTGCAGCATGTGATCAGTGGCGGCAGAAGGTAAAGAAAGCAGAAGATTTGGATAATGTCAGAAAGCTGTAAAGAGAAACTTCTACAGTTTTATCCAGTGGATAGTAGCAGCTAGTCAGTGCTGCTGTTTTCTCCTGTAACTTCTACAACCAACTGGAATACAGCATAAAATGTTTCAGAGCACGCTAGCTGATGGTGCATTGTAAGCACCATTTTGAATACATTGTCATCTGCAAAACATGAGCATAACTCAGATGAGTCAAGTTTAAAGCTTTGTTACCATGTAAGACAAAGAAAAGTCTACACCACAGTTGCAATTCAACAGACATTTATTGCACTATATAACTAAGGGATCGTATTGTCTGACTGATGAAGATTTTAACTTTAGAAACATCTCTGTGTGGCATTGGATGAATCTACAAGATCACATCACTGTGTAGGAGCCTTATGTTATCAACACAAATTAACAAACCACTTCACAATGCAGCATCACTTTTGGGCTAGCTAGTGTCTAGCCATCTTCAAATGTTGGACTGCAGTAGTGACGTGTATCATCATCATCATCATCCTTCAACTTTTGTCACATTTGTGTGGGTCTGACAGATGAACAATTGGACAGATGGGTGGGCAGATACATTTCTGTAACAGATTTCATATTAAAACTGATTTGGTGAATTAAGACAAAAAAAAATGAGACAAGGAAACGCATCAGAATGTATCATTACCCAACTCATTAGAAAAATGATTGTCGTTCCAATCAATTAAGCCTTTAATATAAATGTAAATGTAATCCGCTGCATGTAATTAACTGCGGGTGGATTGCTAGACAGAGGCATGGCTGGAGGCTTTAATTCATGGTGATTACATGAAGTGTTTGTTTCTGAAGTATCATGTTTGAGATAAAGAAGTTAGTTGTTTTCTCTGCTGCCAGTAACAACCTGTCTCCGTCTGCCGTCCTCTGATGGAGATTGTGTCTCAGCATTGCACTCTGATGAGTCTGCATTACTTACAGCACCTGACTGGCTGCCCTGTGGCTGTTAACTCGGCATGCGCTGCCTCGGATGAGCGAGGAGCAATAAATTAAAAGAGAAATAAATGACTAAAAACCTTAGGGAGGGAATGGTGAAGGACGCAGAGGAAAGCTAGATGAGAAAACAGGGGCAGAAGAGAAAGGAATGGAGGGGGAGTTAATGAGACAAGTCAGAGCTCCTCTTCCTCTTGAGAAAATATTGGTTTCTTCCTGTTCTGTCTACTTTGAAGATCTGTAAAGCTAAACGACTAGGATTCCCCTTTCAGCCCTACCACTCTCTGTTATTGGTTTGTGGTTCTGGGGGCTTTGATTGGACATTTGATTGGTCCTTCGGGATGCCGATCAATAAATTCTTACGTCAACCTCCAAGTGCTGATTTTACTCTTGAGTGGGAGAAATCCCACACACGAATAGACACCAGACACTGGTGGCATTTTTTTAAAGCACTTAACACAAATGCTGCATATATACACAATAGTTTGGGTTCAGCGTGTTGAAATATGTATATAACTGTTCTGATGTAGGTTAACCATAATTCATCAAGTTAATTAGAGCATTGTACAGGTTTGTCATTGAATTTTATTCATTGTTTTATAATTTTTAAGGTGATAACATTTTTTTAATCTCTATCTCTCTCTTTTATCGCTAAGTAAAGAAGTGAGCTAACATGTCCTCTGTAGCCTGCTCCACATCCTGCTGCAGGCTGCAGGCTCTAAGCTACATTAGCCTCTTATAGCATAACACATCCTGAATCTCCAACCAAACTGTCAGTGGTTGAGTTGCACTGTGGGTAATGTAGGCAGCAGGGGCGCCACATTCCTCAGGTGTCTTTTGCTTTGCTTCCACTGCATGTATGAGATGATGAATTGTAGTCTGCTGTAGCAACTCCACTGAATTCATGTCCTTTGGGTTCATGTGCTGTTGTGCATTGTCAGCACACATTCCTGCTGTTGCACACCATTGAGTTTCTCAGCAGGGTTTATGCACATATTTATTTGTGTTTAATTGTATGTGTTCTTTCTCTCTCGGCCTGTCCCAGGTGACAGGAGTGAGCGTGTCCCCAGGGAAGGACCAGCTGGTTGTGTTCCACACCAAGGACAGCAGGGATCTCGTGGTGTGCCTGCAGGGTATGGTGCCTGCCAATGAGAGCCGCATCGGAGAGCTGGTCGGCACCCTGCTTAGCCACTTCAAAAGGTAAGTGGTGGGGGAAGCTGTGGCCAACAAGTGGTGGTAGAAGCTGAATTACTTATTTATCTGTAATGGTATTTGCACCGGTTGTTGTCTCAAAATGCTTGAAGACATTGACTGTAGCTTGTTGATTAGTAGTAGTTGTTCAGTACTACAGAGCAAGGTGTTCTGACAGAATGAAGTTGAAATAACCGCCTGTGCTCATACCGTTGCCACATTGCTACCTAAAGCACTACTGGCCCAGATGTGTGGTATTGACCAGTGCGTCTTGTGGCAGGAGGATTATAGGGTAAATAGAGTGCACAGTCACAGCTGTCCTCGCTCGAACCCTAATGCTCTCCTAATCTGAGCTCAGAGCTTTCCTCAGGATGGGTAACTGTGAAGGCTGGCATTCATTTTGTTTCCAACCTCCGAAGCAGAGGAAAACACACATATAGATTACACGCTTAAATTAAATCCTTGAATCCTCCAGTCGCATTCTCTTACCTTCCGTTACACTAAGGTTCTCTTCAGGATTATCTCCTTTTGTATTCTTCTCCAAAACTACAATTCTTGAGTTGCATTTAAATCCAGCGTATACCTTTGTCGCTCTAAGGCACAGATAACAAGCTATTACAAAGTGGTAATCAGAATATTGAGGGTTTGTTCTGCGGATCAATACAAGGTAAAACACATGAATAGACTGAAACTTGTATAAGAGCTTGTTTGATTTCAGTTCAGCTGAGGTTAGTTGAACTGCTCGTCTCTCCCATTTACATCAAGGAACTTGTGCACCTACGCACTTTATTTAACAGCATAACTAACTCATGTTGCCCTCAGCTCACTCTTTTTTTTGTACCTTTAATAAGGACAGTTCAAATGACTCTATTATCCTCTTATGTAATAAAATAAGAAGAAGCTGTGACCTTCTATTAATGGTGTTCTATCACAACATTGAACCAGTGTTAACATGTGTTTGGTCTCTATCTATATGACCATGGATTAACTTCACATTAACAAGAACCTCTTGACTCTTTAAATTATATTTTCCTTCCAACAACCCCCAAAGAAATTATTTAAAGCAGAGAAAAAAGATTTCATCCACCGTACAGTAGAGGATTACTTTGTCACCTAAGAGCTAACAGCAGCATGTAAAGACACACAAAAAGTAAATTATCTATAAATTATCCCCAAAACCGAGTACTACACAAACTATGTTAAAAAAGGAAGCAAATCCCATGATATTAAACATCAGGACACATAAAAGCTGTGTACTGTACGTTGGAACAGCTAAGCAGACTTGGTTATTTCACAGTACTTTAAATACTGCATCAGTTCTTTAGGGTCATGACTTTTGACTGAAAACACTTTTGTATATCAGAAATGTACAAGTGGAGGCCGTGTATGCTTCTTTTTTTACTGCTTAGAGAAAAGGGTCCTGGACTAATTCATTCAGGGATCATTTCAGATACAGTTATGTGAGTCTGGACCAGTGGCCGACTAACCAAATGTCAGAAAAACAAACATAGATGTGTAGAGAAAGACGGATACAGTGTGTTTTGCTGCAGCAAACCAAGAGTTATAGGTGACATCAGTTTTATTGTGGTTTAAATAGCACAATGTGCAGCAGTAGAAATGTCAGTACCAAAATATAAATACACAATTAAACAATCAAGATTGTTATACAGTAAAGTTTCTGATTAAACTATAAAACATTGCTGAAAATCAGATGAATGAGTAAAATAACGAGACGTAGTTTGAGCTGATTCGGGACCTTTTCCGTTAATTTGACTCTGTACTTCTGCTGCTATGATTAGTGTTTTGGTAAAGACTGTTTTTATAATGTCGCTCATTGAATTGACTGCTGAACAATAGTCTGGCACATGTATTGATTTGTATGTCTTTGTGTGTGCAATTGCATAATTGTGTGAGAGAGTGAGAGGGGGGGGGGGGGGGGCAGGACCGCATTTGTGCATCGAGACAGATGTGCCTGCATCTCCTTATCTTGTTTTGTGTGTGTGTGTGTCTGTGTGTGTGTAGGGGAGGTGTGCACGTGCTCCATCATCGCCGCTCTGTGATGGTATCTTGTTTCATTGTTGAGCCCATTTCTCTGTAGGTGTGGGGCTGAGGAAAACCTCCGCTGGGCCTCTCGTAATGACCCGCCGTGTGCTCCGCATGCCGACTCATCCATCACTGTGAAACACTGACAGAACAAAGAGCACACCAACTTGTGTGTGTTCGTCTGACTGCATGTCTGTGTGTCTGCATGAGGAGGAATTCCTGAGAGGACGTCTGCATGCGTCTGTGCTCTTATTTGCGTATCCGTACTGTATGATCTTGTGCATGCAGTGTCCCACTATAGCACCTCCCTGTAGATGTAGCTTTAACCTTTATCTCTCCTTCAACATGCTGCACAGCGCACAATATGCACAATAGCGGGCAGAGAGAAGGGCAGCTTACAGCAGCAACAAAGCAACACTTTATCCTCCTCAAAGTGACAGCGAGGCCAAAGCAGAATGACACTGCTGCTGGGAATAAACCCTCTTCTTGTCATCGCTGTGTCTGAATACTTGAGTTTCCATGAGGTGCGATTTGCTTTTGAAAGTCTCCACATTTCCTTGGCATTAATCTGTTCTTTCATGTTTTTATGAATTTTGATTTTGCTCAGGACTAAAGTGGTTTGAATTCTGAAGAAACCTATCAATACTACACCAAGTTGCCTCAGACTGAGGTGATTCAGAGATTTTGGCAGTGCATACATAAGACGATAACCCTCTTATCGGCCAGTTGTCTAGAAAAATTTCCAAATACTTTATTCTCATTTTGCATAAAAATGAGGGGGGATTAGATTACCATGCTTTCAGCCTTCCTCCCCCCCATCCCTCTTTCATGCCTTTTTTCTGCTTCCTATTTTTGACTATATCTCTTTTGCACTGTTTCTCTAGAACCCCCTGCGGTACACCTGCACTCCCTCACTCTTCCTCTGTTTCTCTTTCAGTCCTTGCCTCTTCTTCCCCGGTCTTTCCTCTCCTTATTTTTGGGGAGGAGGCGATGAAATATTTAACACTGTGCTGCTGTTGAGGCCTATATTTAGATGAGACAGAGCCACCCCCTTTTCTCTCTGTGTCTCTCGCTCATGTGCGTTATTTGTGCGTGTTGACATGCACCCCACGCAGCAGTGACTGCAGCAATCCCAGCATCTGCTGCCAGGAAAACAGAGTAGACACCTTGTATCTGTCACACATAAACTCTGCACAATCAATGAGAGATTCAGGCAATCCAAAAGACCTTACTTTATGTTCCACCCTCTCCTATTGATTACTGTAAATTCTCATACAGGGAACAGGCAGTAGCAGCCCTCTCACCTCTATTATGTCAATTCAGAGTTTTCTTTGAGAATTTATGTTAGTTTCTCACTTCTTTCCTGATGTTCTCTAAATCTTTGTGCTTTACCACTTGCAGCATTCAACACACTTTGACACACAGTTACATCTACTGTGTTATTTGATGACAAAAACTGCCACAGTTTATGAACTGAAGTCTGAGACTTCATGCAATGGAGAGCTGATCAAGAGAGCAACCTAATGTCACGATAAACATTATGAAATTACAAATGACTTTTCAAATTAAAAGCACTAATACATGGGAAACTGATGCTCCCTTCCACCAGTCATTTCATCTATTAGAAAAGGAGGTATTAAAATATTGTGATAGCAAGAAGATATGTGTTGAGGGCTAGTTTTTGTTTTAGGAACACCACAAATGCAAGATGACTTGTGGTCAGCAGCTTGTAGATTTTTATTGATTTTAAGCTAAGTCAAGGACCCTTTATTTTAACAGACATACAGTAATGTTTAACCCCTCACTGCTGCAGTGGAGAGGCCCAGTAAAGCTCAGAAAACAACCACATTGGAAAAGTGTTATGCTGCAGCACACTGCAGTATTTCTAAATGCCTTGTGACTTCTCAACTGTACACATTTTACTTCATCATTCATCATTTTTCATTTCTTGTCAGTTACTTTTCCGACATTTGTGTAGGTTTATTTCTTAGTCGGTGCTGCATCGCACACGTTCAGTCCGCCTCACACCTTTCCCACTGAGATCCGAATGTAAAAATAGCTTAATGTTGAATTATTCATCCACATCCTCAATTCTCACAGGTGGCAAACTGCAGCTTCAAGATTTCACTCTATCAGAGGCGAGATAGCATCATATCTAGCATGCAAAAATATTCTTGCTACTTACAAGCAAGAACAGTGAAATGCTTTGGCAAGTCAAAGTAACGTGTTTAGACGGTTTTCTTTCTCCCACTCTCGGTCACTGTGCATGTCTGTCAGTCATGACCTAATGGCAAACTTTCCCCATGACTGACAGTTGTAAATCCCTGGTTCACGTCATTTTCTCTTCGTCTTCGTGTCACTGTAGTTTCTTTGTTGTGTAAGACGCTGGAATTGGTTTCTTAGAAAATCCCTGCGGATTGTTTCTGTAGCAACAGTTGGTTTTAGCTCCACCAACTGCTACGACTGCTGACAGTGTCCACAGTGACTAATGAAAACCCCTGAGCAATAGATCGATGATGTGTGGGGGGCTAATGGGAGTGAGAGATGGAGGTCATTCATGGAACTTTATTAACCCTCAGTGGCTGTCCTCTGTGTTCTGGTTTTAGTGGTCTTGAAATGATTAATTGAGGGACTTAATTTATTGATGACAGTTTAAATAAAGTAAATTCCTCCTTATTAGTGCAAATATAAAACAATACCCAACTTTCAGCAGAGACACTAGAACTAAGCTCTTTTCCAAACCAGAATTTTCTATAAACCCCTTTATTACTTTTGCAAAGCCTGACTTTTCAGATGTTATGTTATACAAACAGCTGCACAAAAACTTACATAACATGGTTTAACACATTAATCATTTCAATTTAAATCAGGAAATCATAGAAAACACGAAGAATCTGAGCAGAGACCAGCATTTTGTACATGACAAATGCTCTTGTTCTCACAAATTTCAGTTGTTACCAGAAATGTTGAGGTTCAATACCCAGCCATAATCTTTTGATAAATAAACAATTATTTCTGCCATTTAGTAAATTAACATGATCTAGTTGTTGTTGAGACACACTTATCTTATGACTTTTTGAGAATTCCAACACCCAGATTGAGAACCAGTGGATTAATCAATTGAATAATCATTTGTTGCAGTCATTGGTGGTTTATTGCAGAGCTTAAGAGCTGTAGAGAGCCCGAGTACATCCTTTTCAGTTTCCCTCCCTCCCTCCCTCCCTCCTCTGCTGTAAACTCTCCAGATCTGTCTCTGTGACAGATGTTTATAGATTTACCGCCCTCATATCCGTCTTCAAGCATTCACGCTTTATTTCTTACTCTCCTCTAACCTTCACCACAAACCTTTTGTCCTCCTCTGTCTTACCTCCCACTTGCTCTCACCCCCCCTCCATCTCCCAGCTTACAGTATGAGTCAGCAGTAGTGTGCACCACACAGCCCTTCATTGATCTGTCAGAGTGACATGGTCATATTTTGTTTCTGCCCTTACTCCTGCCCCGTTTCCTGATCATTTAGCCTCCCCCTGTCTGCTCCTGACACTGCAGAAGGGATTTGGTGGATTGCTAATCCTCACACCTTGAGGCAGGGGGAGAAATAAAAGTGAATAGAGAAACAAAAGTGTGTGGGTGTGTGAGCAAACAGAGAGGGAGGGGAGATTGCTGCAAACGATGCAACATGGATCGAGTGAAAATAAGAGGTGAAAGATAATCAGATGCACTATCTTACAGTACATCTCTGTCTTAAGGATATGTAGAGGGAGAAGAGTGTTTTATTGATCTGCTGAAGTAAAGTTTACTTGTGTGTTCCTGGTTCAGGTAACATCCAGAATCACATTAGTCTGCAATAGTGAGCTGTTGTCATCAGACTCTTCAGACTCTTCGCCTGGTTCATAATTTTCCTTTCAGTTTCTCGTTTTTGACTAAGATGCACGTATGAAAAACTATATGACAAAATTAGTTATTTATCAGTTATCAGTTATTTCAAGGCTAACACTCTTTTTTTTTTTTTTTTTTTTTTTTTTTTTAATGATCCAAATTGTTCATCACAGAGTTGCATGGTTTGCAAAATTCTAGTTGAAAGTGTCATTAAACATGCAAAGATACCTCAAACACAGCCGTCCATTCATGTTTTCCTTTTTGGAAGGATTGTATCTGTGAGTGTTTTGGCTGCAGAGTCTAATAAATATTTAACAACGAAAAACAGTTGTTAAATAAATGTGTCAAAGTGCATTTGCTGTTGTATCTGGAGATGTCTCTAACGTTATTTGTAACAGTAAGATGAAGGGAAGGTGGCAGAGCAGGGGAATGAGAGAGAGAAAGGGAAGCTCCCTTTGTCTTCTTCACCAAGGTCATCCTTTCTGCTGAATCAAATAGTTCAGACTGATAGAAGCGGGCTTCTTTATTCTCCTCTTTCTTTCCATCCCTCCTTCTCTATTTCCTCTGTCTCCATCCATCACCCGTCCCGCTGCTACTCCTCCCTCCCCTCCCCTCTTGTTTTCCACTTCACATTCCACTTCTCCTCCTCTTTCCTTCTCTCTCTCTCTCTCTCTCTCTCTCACTCTCTCTCCCTCTCCTTTCTGGGGTGCTGCGGCTGCAGTTCCCATGGCAACCGTTGGATCCATGTTTGTCTGATACGTATGCTGTCCATTAATAACCCTGCTGGCTGAAGATAATAACGGCACATCTCGTCCTAGACCACAGACAGAGGAACTGAGATGTGTGAACAAAATGGAGAAAAAAAATAATATAGAGAAAATACTAAATAAACATTAAAAGCAAAATACGAAGAGGACAATTATGGCTGAATATCAACCTGCTATACATTTTTGTTACCACAGTGTGTCTACACTAAAGCGTCTGTAATATTTGCTCATTTTTTAATCACAAAGCTCCTCATTTATGGCCTTTTGTAAACTTATCAAAAATCATAGAATCATAAAAAATCATATTGTTTGGTACAGTATCAGAACCCAGCTATACTACTGGCACTTGTACAAACATTAGTCACTTTCTTTGTGTAAAACTTGTGCAGACTAGTGATTAGTCACCAAAGGTTCTTCAAGGATAATCTGTCTGCATAGTTGTTATATAACTTCCACTTTGTAAAAGCAAATTGAATGCAAGTCCACAAATGCTCTTAATAAAAAGAAGAGACTCATACACAGTTAGAGTCATTGTTATGTGGGCCAGTGGGGAGTCCTGTTCGTCTCATTGGCTCTACGCTGCAGCCGGGGGGGGCTGGCTGGTTGGGTGTAGTGATGGATGGCAAGTTGCCAGTCCAAAGTGTGTGTGTGTGACTGTAAGGAAGTGTTTGTGTGCTGAAGGGGTTAAGTTCACATTAGAGATAATACTTAGAGGTGTGAAAATGTGCAGCACATGTCAGAGGTTGTGTATGAATGTAAATAAGGGTGTATGAATGTGCGAGTTGGTCTGACCTACTTTTCCACTGCAGTGAGCACCTGCATCTTTCTCTCTCGTACACAGGGACAAACACAAGTCCAGTGTGTTACAGAGGTGTTAACCCTCCTAATTACTACAACTATGGTCAAATATAAAGCTTGGTTAAGTTGGTTAAAAATCTGTTTTTATGAATTGTTTAAGCTGTTTTGCTGCTTCTTCTCCTACAGTTGAGCATATATTATTGCACATTGAATATATCTGAAACTAAAACTCCTTGTGAGATGAACCGAGCAATGTAAAGATGAGAAAACTGTTATAGGCATTTTCTGACATTTTATAAGCCAAACAATTCATTGACTAATCCAAAAAATATTTGCCTCATCGATCAATATAATAATCATCATGCACAGCCACTAGTGTGAGTGTTGCCAGAAAACCACAGGAGTCATCTATGCAGCTGTCGTCTGTGAAGATCATTACGTTCTCCAGCATTGCAATAATGCATGAAATCTCATGATACAGTGGAAGAAAATTGCACACTTGTAATTAGCCCTGACCCTTTGACAGATTTGCCATTCGGGGACACATTTATTAAGCCTCATTTCAAATGCATTCTAACGGGCAGAGATAAATGTCACTGGATTTACAGAAGCTCACACAATTAGCAAGGATCAGTTTTGCATGGAAAATCCTCTGCCTCTGAAGTTTAATTGCAGCCTTAGTAAATTATTTGAAATGCACTGACTTCATTAATGAGCATTTCTGCTTCAGGATCGCGGTGTTTTTATTCCTGTCTGAGCTTCCCGATCTCAGACAAATCCCAACCTTGAACTTTGCCTTTTAGGCTCCCCCTTAAATGCTAAATGGATTTAACAGTCAACAGTCCTGCTGATAGCACTTTTAGTTTCTGTTTTAGTAAATCACACACTAGTTACAAACAGATTTCAAGTGTAAATTACATTAAAGACTCAAATTTGTCCTGTTCTTTCATGTCATAAATTTGGTCCTCATGTGTTGCATAAAAGGGTAAACAAGGCTGCATATATATTTTTGTAATTATAGTAAAACATGGTAAAAAAGTGTTAAGCAAAACATCTAGAAAAATAGTTATAGATGAAGGGTCCACTGAGTACAGCCAGTGCCTGCAGGCCAGTACTCACTAAAATACCAGCAAAAATCTGAATTACTGAGTTATTGTTTAGATCAAGTATCCAAACAAAAATGACACAAATTCTCTGGTTCTGTTTTTTGTATGTAAAACTGGAAACAAAATGTAGGCAGTCACTGTGGGCTTGAGGACAGTCCGATGGCCAATTTGAACTATTTTCTGACATTTCATAGACCACTGGAATAACAACTGACGGATGAATCTATATAACTACAAATAATTATTAGTTGCTTAATCAGAATGTTAGTTTTCTGTCCAACTCAGTACTACCGAATTCAAACAAATGTAGATTCACATCGTGTATTTATTCTAAATGTCAATGCAATGGCGACCCATTCCAAGTCAGACAAGCTGCATGAAGAGGCAAAGATGTGCAGCTGCTATGTGAGGTGCAACATGTCTGCTTTAATGAATGCTGCTGCACATATACTTAAAAGACCTCTGTCTATAAATGGTCTGCACAGAGCCGTGCAGGTATGAAAGGAGTACATTTTAAAATACTAAATATTCTCACATTCATTCATAGTAAATTATATCTTCAGAAATAAAAATGGCCGTGACTGTTTAGAATAGTGTGGCCTTTTATACCAATTCAAGCTGTGTGTAGGGTTGATGCTGTATGTGTATGTTCATAAATAACGGTCGAAATGGGAAGGGATGCTGTACTTACACACATGTGCATATGTTGCTTTGAGCCATATTCAGTCTGCTACAATACTCACACGTGGAGCAGCTCCCTCTGCTCCCACAGGAGCTTTACGCTCATGTTGAAGTATATGCACTTACTGTAGTGTAGCATCTTACTGTCCCCTTTGGATAAAAGCATTTGTTAAGTGCTCTACAGTTAGGATGAGACAGTGGGAGCCTCCATCTCTTCAGTGACCTCTACCCCTTAATCCTCCCCCACCTACCCCCCAAACACACATGCTCCACCCAGCAACAGCACCATACCATCTCCCACTGTCAGGCCAATTATAACTAGCCTCAGCACACCCTCCTCCTCTTTTTTTCCATCCCCCTATCCCTCCCCTCCACATCACTCATTTCTCCTCCTCCCTTTCATTCAGCGTCTATCACTGCCTCATTTCTTTATTCCCCACCTGCCATTAATCTCCTCACCTATCGTCTTTTTCTGCGTCCCACCTTTCAGTCTCCGTGCTCCCCATCCCTTCACCTCCTCCTTTCCTCTTCCCTTTTTTTTTTTTTTTTTTTTAAATCTCCTCCTTCACGACTCATTCATTACATCTCCATCACTTTATTGTCCACCTCGACCTCCTTGCTCCTCTATTCTTCCATTTCATCCAATAATTTCTGCTTTTTAATCCCACTTTATGTAACTTCCAGCCCTCAATCAAATCACATCTACTGACCTCGGGCAGCCTGCACAAGCAGATGCCTTCACTATGGTTCTGATTTAACAAATGAATCTGAAACATCTACATCAGGTAAAGCACAAAGGAGTTTAGAAACCTTTGCAGACTGACCTTAAAGGGACAGTTTAGGTTTTCAAAAGCTTTCATTTCCATTCATTAATTGCACAAATTCCTCACTACAGTAGAATTCATTTATTGTCTATTTTTGGTAAAATAAGGCTCTTTTAAAACTACTACTCCAAGGCAATAATAATTATTTTTACAAGGACATTTTACTGTGCAACTTCAGTGAGTGTATGAAGAGGTTACACTGGGACTCTTTCCCTCGCTGCTCAGCAACGTGTTGGCAAAGTCTGACGATTCAGTGACTAACTTTCTGTGCCCTAAATGAATTATTTTTCTTTTTCAAGAGAGAACTCTGCACATGATTGAACGAACACATTTTGATTATGAACAGAACATTTCACAAATTACAGCAGTTTTAAATTCAGAAAAGCAACTATAAGTGACCAGGTTTCAATGCACTACCTGCCACCTTCATCTGTGGTACACTTTCTTTCAGTTTTTTGAATTTGTTGGTGTGGTTCTTTTCTTTCTGAGCAGGGAGCAGGTGTAACAAGGCAAATTTCCCCTTAAGCTTAATGAAGTTCTTTGAATGTCGTATCTTAAATCTAAAACATGGCTAAGAGCAAAACTAAGGCTGTCTGTCATAACCCAGAGGACTAGCATGCAGTGATTCACTCTGGACATTCAAACTGAATAGAAAACTCAGTAGATGAGAATAGATGCACCTTTGATTGATGTATTGATTGCCTTTAATGAACAGAATTGAAGCCTATGCCACTTGAGAGTCAAGCAGCCTCCGTTCAGTAATGAGGAACTAATTGAGGCTGCCTGTCTTTCTTTTCTGTGGTGACACACTGTGCAGCACGTCATTGATTCACCTAATGTGTTTTTAAAGCAACTGCATTCAGCCTTGAGAGGGTTGAGAGTTCTTCTGAAAGGGCAAAGACGCAGCCGATCAGTGACTAAGGTTTAGCTCGCTGGTTTCACGACACGGAGAGAAGAACAATGAGACCTCCTACACACACACACACACACTTGTTTAATCCTCCTGCTGTGTGGCTATTATGGCTCTTCGGTGTGTGTTAGCCTCTACCATCTGTGGAGCAACTACAGTATCCTCCAGAGACAGAAGCCTTTGCTTTGTACATTTCCGGTTCTGTTTCATCTCCCACTGATCTTTTAAACAGAATAATGTAGAGGTGAGAAGTCCTTTTGTTTAACCACAGCATCTGTGAATAACTTGCATTGTTATGTTATTGATAGCTGTCATTCACCTGCTGTCCTGCTGCAATAGGCGCAGCGTATCTCCAGATGCCATGTGCACTGCCTACCAGTAGTCACCCCACATGTGGCTGTCTACTCCATCTTCTGTTCTCCTCAGGGGTGTTGCAGGGAATTATGGGCTCCGTGTGCAGGAGGTTATTCTTGGCCAAGCTCCCAGGAACAGCGTTGGGGTGTGAGGCTGCTCTGGTGTAGTGGGCAAATTCAGTATTGTGGGATTATGTGATGTACTGTGTATGGGCCAGAAACACTTTTCCCCCATACAATGTGATGTACTGTATAAAATAAAAGGGAACATTTTACAGGCACAAAGAAGTCTAATTCCTGGATTCCTAATCTATTTCACTTGTTATTCTTAGTACAACAACACTTCTGCTAACTGCGAAACATAGTAAGTCAAGGTACTCAACACTATTTACTCCAGTTCATAGCAATGAAATAATTACATTAACAGGGACCCTGCAGAGCCACCAGACATGCAAATTCTATATAGAAATAGAAATATTTTTCTCCACTGAAGAAAAATGCTATATAAATGGAATTCATTTTTATAGATGTTTGAAACTGTAATACTAATAATTTCCCCGTGTTGGATCAGTAAACGTAATCTTAGCTATTAAAGGGGCACCAATTTTACATGTCAGACTAAATGTCCTAATCCCAGCTCGTGCACAGTCCATGAAAATAATTGTATAACTTCTTGTGTAACAATGGAGGAGCTCAAGTCTGAGAAAATGATTTTAATTGTCTTAGCTTTTAGCAGTAACCCTGTGTTACACAGTGAATTCGAAAGGCACAGGCATTTACTGTGCTATCTGCATTATGAGAAGTGCTTCACCGAAACAAATGATTTAAAGTCAGGCCTCTGTTGCGTCAATTTTGACAGTTCTTTTATTCATCTTTATGTCACAAATCTCTCAAATTTACATTTGATAGTTTTGCTCATTTGGCAGATGCTTTTATCTAGCTTAGAAGTGAGGAACACGTATAACAAGAGCAACTTTGGGTTCAGTGTCTCGCTCAAGTACAACAACAATACGTGGATGGTTGGTTGTTTTTAAAAGCTGCAACATATTTGTTTTCAGTTTGAGACATTTCAAGCGAAATCATAGAAATGGGAAATAAAATGTATGAAATATTTATAATCTCACTTGAGGATAACAAAAGGTGTTTTATTCAAGACACTTCAGGGACCTTCGAGGGCCCTTGATCCTCAGCGCCTCTGTTCCCCCACTTCAGCACCGTAGATCTCGCTTACTGTGCATAAGAAGAAGCAGTTTTACTTTGTGTTTACTGTTCATGTATGATCAAGCTTTAAATGGAGCCTCTTGGGAGTTTTGAAGTCCGGTTCTCTCAATATTGCAAAGTCTAATGTGTCTTATGGGACTGTAAAGCATTGGTATAAATAGGATGGTAGCTCACGGGTTTGAGAGTGTGAACCTGTAATGGTTTACAGTGTAATTTGGTGCCTTTTTCTCCTTCATGTGCAGAGTCCTGGAGCAGGACTGATGCTCAGCAGCTGTATACGCCGCTTTCATGTAAGCCTCGCTTTGGCAGCCTCACCTCCAAACCCCACTTCTCCATGTACACTAACGATTGACCTCTCTTTTCTTCCCTATTTTTGTTGGCTTCTTTTCCCCTTCATACGTATTTTATTATGCAAAATCCACTTTCTGGTCATTTTTGTACACATATATGACACTCTGGTGTATGTAGACGCTGTGATGCCTTTTGCCACGGCGGTTGGGATCTGCTCCTCCTCTGTGCCCAATAGCGGGGCCGCGTCCTTGACGCGCTTTACTACTGCAGTCAGTTTTCCCACCATGATTCTGGCTGCGTCGGTGCTCAGTCCCACGCGTTTTGTCCACTTGATTTCATTGGAAACTATGAATTTCAAAAATGGCTGATGATGGTAAAGGCTCGCAAAATAGGAAATCTTCATGCATCTCAACGTTATATTCACATCTGACAACAGTAAGCAGATTTGCAAAGGCTGTGATGTCTGTGGATGCGGAGTAATGAGCAATATAACAGACAATAACCACCCTGTATTATCAGTTTTGATCACTTTTTGGTATAAATATGTAGCTGTACATACTTGTGAGGAATTTGTTTGTTTTTTTCGTGTACTTATTGTAGGCAACCTCTGGCGGCCATTTTGGGAACTCCAGGGACCTGTCTTTTAAGCCCCATACGGGGTATAATATGGGCTCTTTAATCACTGCCATTTTTGCTGCCAGTGCACTTTCACCCTGTTTTGTTTGGGTTTTTTTAAATGACCTACTTAGTAATCTCTCCCGTTCTGAGTACAGCTGTACAGCTCTTCTTTCTGTAGCCAGAGGAAAAGATAACAGTTGAGAAAGGCTCAAGAGAGTAAAGACTGTAGCCAAGAAATCGGGGTTCGCCTAACTTTGCAGTACTGTAAGCAAAAGTGGTATAATGGTATGGTATAATTTGGATACCCCAAGATGTTTGTCGCAGAAGGCTTTCAGTGCTGCATTTGATCTGGTGTTCGGATTTTTATTCTTGTCTCTAAACATTTTCCTCTCTGTGTAGTTTACAGTTGTCTTGTGAGGCACTGCAACACTGAATGAGATTCCTTTTATTCAACTTCGAAGTGACTTTGGAAATGTGAAGATGTGGGGTCACATCACAGACGTTTTAGAAGAAAGGGAGGAGAGAGGACAACACTGCTTAATGCAGGAATTACCTACAGTTCTGGCATGTTAGACCTGACTTTTCCTGGTATGGCTGCACTTTTGAGATACTAATCCAGCCTTTTTTTAACATCTGCATCACAATGCAACAACAGTATCTCCAGGACATCAACTCACTCACCATGCTATCAAGGCTGATAGCTCAATGTCTCCCTCTGCATTTCTCTATTATTCACACACCACATCTTCAGTTGCAGTACCAGCAAAAACTTGTGCACAGTGATGCTAATTAAAGAACTGCACTCAGAAAGCCTCCCAGGCAGCTTCAAACCCCAGCCACTTTAAACTGGGGCAGACAAGGCCATTACAGGTCCAGCCATCCAGAGTGGTGTACAGTAGCTGCCCCATATCACATTCTCTGTTTATGATCAGTATTCAGGAGAAGTATTGCACCTTTGAGAAGTATTTTCCACCTCATGTGCTCTGCTGGCATCTTTCTGTTTCCTTTCCGGTGTGAATGTAGCATAAAGGAGCACGTGATATGTGTGATGAAGCCATGTGAGAAAAAGAGAGTGTGACAGTGAGAGGAAGAGATGCTGTATCAGGTCTGGTGTTAAATGCAAAACCAATGCAGTTGAAAGGGCAGCTTCACATGAAGAGAGAAATGTGGAAAAAGACAGATTGGATACAGAAATGTCTGCTTTTAATATAATATAATGCAGGGAGAATTTACAGTTTTTGGGCCTGTATAATGAGTCCAGATCAAGATTCAAGAATCTGGGCTTGTCTATCTTAACACATAAACATGCTCCAACCTTTTGTGAGTCCACACTTACGTATATCACATGGGTGTTTTTGTATCACTTAATTTTGACTCACTTTCACTTTTGACTTTTCATGATGTTCACATCAACGTCCACATCATCAAATGCAACTGCTTCTCAAATGGCCTTGAACGTTAGGATCTAGCTGATTTAATTAAAACTGTGGACTGTGGATGTGCCCAAAAAAGTAAACTGAAATAGATCCATCGGCCAAAGTCCATTATATTAGATGTTAATTTAATGCACACAGCACTTTTTTGACTGTACACAGCATTTTTTTTAACCTTCATGTGACCAACTCTGCAGTGTCTTGCATTCTACATAATTTAACAAGTTTTAATGCTGCACTCCTATTGATTGGTTTGGAGCATCCAGCAATCCATCTTTTAAAGAACATGCGTCAACACACAAAACTTTACTTCTCTGGTAAACAAGGTGAACAGTTAGTGGGTCAGTGGGTTAGTGGTTAGGATCTCCAGTTAATGATGAACAGTGATCAGAGTTTCTCACTGGTGCACTGGAAGTGTTTATAAAGATAAAATATAAGCTAGTAATTGCAAAATCCTTCATAGAACCTGCTATAGAGTACACCAGAGAGGCTCAGTCGCTTTAATTATGACACGTCCCCAAATTGTAATAGATCTAAAATAGAGTTTGGAAATTTGCTCCACAAGTCACTAACTGGATAAAACAAGAGTGGATAAAATGAGCTTACCATGTCTGCCATGATCCAGCAGCCCACAGCAGCGGTTTTTATACGTTTCCTGGTTAAATAAGTTGTGGTTCAGATGATCATCTAGTCAGTGCCTCCTTTAGTACAGTAGAATGAGGTGTTCTTGTGTTGAATGGAAAGCTGCTGTACATGTAGAGATGCTGAGTTAAGAAACATTTGCGATGGTAATTATTTTCCAGAGCTGTGTGAATGAACCATTGTGTCTGATCATGCTGAGACAGAGAAGATATATGTTGTTATAATGTGCAGTGCTGTAGGAGTCTGGTTATCCATCAATCGTAAAGGCAGCATGGATTCGTCTTCAGTGTGCACTTCCACAGCCCTGCCCCATGGTGCCTGACCTTCTCACACACACACACACACGTGTAGTGCATGCATGTGCTTCCCCTCACTCCATGAATGTGCTTTCTTGTTCTCGATGTGGTCTCACAAACTGAAATATTGATGCAAGGAAAGCACACAGGAACACAGGTGTCTTTGTGTTTCAGTGTATAGTATATGTTTGTGTTTATGTTGTATGTTACTTCCTGTATGTGCTTGCCACTGAATGTGCATTTTTCTTAACTATCACTTTCCAAGCTTAATAACCTTCCCCGTGATATTAATTTTGAGTAGGATTATTCCAACAACGGAAATGACTGTATATATCTCCAAGTATCCTCCAGAGTGAGCTGGACACTGAAGTTCTGTTTGCTGAACAGCAAAATTTGATATATTTTTGATAATATTACCTGATTATATTGACAATTTGTCAGTATAACTCAAATTATTATGCAGATTTTGTTTAGTTAAGCTTAGTAACAGCTCAGGAATTAATTTGAGAAATTGGTTCTCCAGTAGCTGTTGTAATGCACTGTGATATTTTTCCATTATAAAATGGCTGTGTCATCATAATTAGAAATAAAAAGCTCCAACTTTGATCACTTCCTCGAAATCCTGAATCTTTGCAGCAGGTCAGCTTTGCACACTGTCCCTCCCATCTTCCCCACCTGCAGTGCTCATATATTTTTCAGCAGTACAGAGCCTGGGGAAGAGCCAGGTACACCATTAGAGGGATGACTCAGAAGTGGGACTGGATGGCTTCACAGACTGGAGGTAATCCTGGCTGCTCGACCTGAAAATAGCCTGGATCGTCCCTCGTTCTCATTTCACAACACTTTTCTTCACTTTGCTCCTTTTCAGGACTTTTACTTTTTTACTTTGTACTTTCTGCACATTCTATATTTGTCCTTTCATTCCTATTTCACTTATATACATCTATTTCACCTCCTCCTCTTCCCCTTCTCCTGCCCAACTCCACCTTTCCAAATAAAGAAGAAATACATTTGGGAGCAAGTGAGCGTAGACTCACATGGCATGAAGGGCAAAGACACACACACACGGGCAACAGGGATAGGGAAAAGGAAATAATTGATTTTCCAGTTGGAGAGGCCATCTGATGAAGGACTAAGTCTGCCCTCGGGGTTCTGACTCGCTCAGACCTGCTCCTGATGGCAAAAGCCAGCCTGTGACCTTAAGATTTAACTGATCCTGTTCTTCTGTTCACAGATGAAGTGATCTGTTGGTGTTTATTGGAACGCCAGATTATTCATTCAGATGCAAGCTTGGTGCTGATGGATCAGAAAGGTGTCAAAGACCTGTTTTGTGCACCCAAAAGTGTGTGCGTTTATGTGTGTGCACATGTGTGAGTGTATTTCTGGATGCGAGCCTAACCCTGTTTGCCCTTCATGAGCTCAGCATCCCCTCTGGCATTTCAGCAAGATGGCAAAGTAGAGGGAAGGATGAGAGATGGTTAGAGAAAGAGACATATCACAACACACAAACACCCAGTACCATTGGCTGGCTGGCAGCCATGACAGATGGGGGAGTTCAGTTCACCGGGGTTGCCATGGAAACCGGCATCAGCGCTACCCTGAGCTTCTCCTCTCTGCATAAGCCGAGATAGATAGTCTGCAGAGGAGTGCAGCGTGGGCAGCAGAAGCCTTTCGCTGGTTGTTTATGACTTATTGTTGTTGCGCAACAAGTCAGCGTTAGCAGGAGCACGATTCATTTCCCAAGTTTCAATTTGAGGGACACGGAGATTAGCGGCTTTGCGTGAATCAGACAGTAATCGCCAATAATGGATTTGTTTACAAGTGGCACAGGCAGATCGGTAACTGTGCCAGTGAGAAAGTGTGTCACAACGAGCACTTGGCTGAACAGAAAGAGATGCATGTATATTTATCACACTTCCAGCTTCCTGTCACCGCCCCTCCTCTTTGACCAGCATTTATATTTACATTACGTCTCCCACTCCCTCCCTCTGAACCAGAGAATGATCATCACACAGTCATCTCCTCATTCCTGTGTACATTACATTTTCCTCTCTCTCTCTCTCTCTCCCTCTCTCTCTCTCTTT
>JAUMHL010000012.1:17059387-17090527 GCA_032362345.1 Sandelia bainsii | reverse complement strand
CTCTCTCTCTCTCTCTCTCTCTCTCTCTCTCTCTCTCTCTCTCTCTCTCTCTCTCTCTCTCTCTCTCTCTCTCTGAATAGCAGCCTCACAGTTTTTACCTTTTTTCTTGTCAGTGGTTTATCCCCATCATCGATCCTATTTAAGCACGAACGAGGCAAAGCGCACGTTCACCCACAAACGGTTTAAGTAGATGTGACAGGCACTAAAAGCCAATCCACTGCTGTGCTCCAGCCCGGCGACGCCGTATGGATCATTCTTTCCACAGCACTCTGGCCTGATTTCTCTTGTTATTCATCTTAATTTTCTTAGTGTGCATGCCGAAACATGAAAACACCAAGACAATATATACACTGAGAGGATTTTAGTGCGTGCGGTATCATAATCCTGCACATACACTATTATTCTCTCCCACACACTCCTATATCCTCTGATTTGTACAGTCATACTCTACTCATACTCAACTCATACTCATGCAGCATCATAATCTCCCACGTTCTGTACATTTTCATTCTACTCTCGCTTTATTCTCTTCTGTGAACGTTTATGTAAGACAAGAAGTGACCTATAGGTGGGTTGATTTTATTTATATGCTAATAGTCGTGTAAATCTTTGTAACTCTGCCCCTGTGCTTTGTTTTCAACAAATCTAAACTAATTCTGCCCAGTACTGTGCGGGTTTGTGCTGACTTGGATACATCCAAATGGAAAATATGTCGATTCTGTCAGCACCTTCAGTCTGTACACAGATTCAATTTAAAGCTCCGTTAACTAAGATTTTAAAAATTTTCTGATTTAATCTAGTGAAAATTGGAACAGAATGTGACGTCATGAGCTATAGCAACTAAAATCCACCACAGTCTGGGACAAGCATCGGTTCAGTTGATGTTGAGTTTTGTTCTTTGAAAGCAATATCACAGGAGTGCCTTGAAAGATGTTTTTGAATTTGGCACAAATCCCCACATGAACTCGTGGATGACTTAGATTTAAGGTCAACATCACTGTGACATCATGTATGTCCCGTTCTCATTCACGCTTGAGGGAATCTCATTACATCTGGCACAAACATCCACTCGGACTCATGTACAACCTTATTAGAATATAAGTCTGGACAGACACGTACGTTAACTATAACTTATAACTGGTTGGAAGAGGCATAAAGTGCACTAATGTGGTAATTATAGTTTTCTATGCTACCATCTGTAAAGTAACCTCACTGCTTCCTGGCAAAGGTTTTAAAAGAAGGTTGAGGCACGCCAACACTTCATTCTGACTTGGTCAGAGCAGCAAGCAGGAAATTAACAGCTCAATCTGAAAATGATCAGCTCAGACTCAGCTATCCTAATCAGGCTGATACTTGACCGGTATCAGCTCATTTAAGTTGTGTCAATTGCCCTCACTGCCTTCATGATGAACCATAGAAACTAAATCATCTTAGCTGATATCAATATGACTAACACCTCACTGAAATAGATATAACAAAGTAAACACAACCACGTATTATAAATAACTACTGTAAACCTCATTAACAGACACCCTTGTTGAAACGCTGCTGCACTCTCGCAGCCAGGCGTCCCCTCACGATGCCTCTTTATCTTTAAATATTATCTCAGCTGAGAACAAACTCTGTCCCTCATACGTGTTTTCTCATCCAAACAGTCCTGTTAAAATGTAGAATGTGTGTGAAAGTGTGATGGTATGGCTGAGTGACGCTAATTGTGTTTGCATATAACAGTGTATACAGTACTGTAGTAGGATATGTGAAAATTAATACACTATACATTTGTGAGATTACAGTGCTGTGTGTGAGAACTAGTATGATTTAATATACTGACACACACACGTCCATAATAGATACATATTTGGTTTCTGTGCATGTAACTATGACTGAATATGATGTGAAACCTACATTACATGAGTAAATATTCATTTCCTGATATTTTCTTTCCCTTTCTTTCTCCAGTTTTTCACATGTATACGAGTAATAACTTATCTGTCTGCCTTCCTCTCCTTTCTCTACTTTGTCTCCATCTCTTATTTTTCTGTCTGCAGTGAGAAAAGGAAACTGCAGGTGAACATCGCGAGTCCCATCCAGTGCAGCTTGAACGGGCGGAAGTGCACAGTCATCGTCGAGCCCAAGATCAACCAGTCACAGCCAGACTTCACCAAGAGCCGGTCTGGTTTCGTCCTCGCTGTTCCTGGGAACTAAAGTGGGCCAGATGAAGAAACGGTGACAGCTGATTTGAAAACCAGGCCGGGATGATGAAGATGATGATTCGTTTCTGAGTCACTTCTCATTTTTTGCAGAGCCGCTGATTATGCGACAGTGTAGATAGAGGCTCTGTAGGAAGATTGTAGGAATTAGAGTCCTCAAATTGCAAAGCCATGCCAAATTTGTTTTGTAGATTTCTATGCAATGGTACTATGAAAAGGAAGAAATACAATATGACAGCATGCAAAATGAGAAAGAGGTATAAAAATATGCGATCATCCGCCAAAGTGGTGGTTTTTTGTTTTTCTTAATTAAATTTCAAATGATTTGCTTTGTGCAATATTTAGTTTATTGTGAGTGAAGGTGAGAGGATATTTTACAGCAACTGTTGCAGAACCCCTGACGTTGCAGAATAAGAATTTCTAATCCCTGCAGCTCCCAGCCAGATCAAAACCCTAAAAAATGAAGTGAAATGACATTAATGTGTCTGAGATGTTTCAGATACTGCACTATATTTGATTATCATCTTTTAAGTAGAAGCGGACATATTCTAAGGAATAATAATGTTTATGACCTTGACTGAAGACTACGTAGTAGGAAAATGAAAGGAACCGCAGCGCCCACTTTGAGTTCAGTAAATGTTTACAATCACAGCAGGTGAGAAGATGTGATTCAGTGATTCAGTCGGTGTCTGATGCTCAAATTGCAAATCATCACTTAGTCACAGGATGCTGAGTAGGATGTCTTGAGTATATCCTGAACATCGCGACCTGCTTCACACAGAGCTTTCAAATCTATTCATTTAAGTCCTGCATCTTATACTCTCTACTGCAATACCTGTGCACTGCTCACATACCTGAGGTTAGATTATACTGTATTTAAGCAGCAGAAGATTATGAATATGTGTATGCACAGAACATATTAACTAATACTGCAGAAGGCAAATATGAAGACAATAACCGAATCAAGAGTTACTTTCAGTTGATATTCTCTTTAAATATAATGCATGATGCTTTATCTTAGC
This sequence comes from Sandelia bainsii, assembly GCA_032362345.1. NCBI lineage: Eukaryota > Metazoa > Chordata > Actinopteri > Anabantiformes > Anabantidae > Sandelia > Sandelia bainsii. The sequence continues at coordinate 17,087,295 of JAUMHL010000012.1, read as the reverse complement.
AGCAAAGTGTTGCTGGCAAGTACTGTATAATCCTGTGTGCACTCCAGCACCTGGACATAGTCTCAGTTGTTGTCTTTGTGTTAAGCGAATAGCCTAATGACTTGTAGTGGCAGTCCTCTGGAATAGGCTTCCATTTGACAAATATTCCCTTCATCAGAGAGAAAGAGTCTCTGAGTGGGACTGTGGGACTGTGTGTGTGTTGATTAGCTCTTTCAGCTCTTTGCTTCTTGGCTCAGAGACTGAGAGCCTGGCTAGTGGCCACAGTGGAGGAGTGAAGACAGAGGTGTGTAGTCTGTAATCACCGCTGTCCTACTTTACCTCCCTGTCAAATGTCATTTTAAATTACTTTCATCCGATGTCGTTAAATTTCTTTTTGCTTTTCTCAGTGCAGAAAGCCAAATCACACCAGTCACGCAATCAACACGTCTCACAAGCTGCCAGCTGTGCGAAAAGTTTTCACTCAGTTTTCAGTCCTCGGGAACCGTTAACACGTCGCAATATGTTCCTTTTTCAACAAATGCAAAATTTGTGGCAGCACAGAAGATCACGAGATGAAGGAGAGTTGTCGACGGAGCAACACAGCTAACAATAAATATACGTACAGATTCATGTTTTTGTTTGTTTAATGTCGGAATTTTCTTAATATTAAGGTCACATAGACTCGTCTGTATGGTCTATCCTGACTGTGGGCTGAGGAACGACAGCCTGAGGTTATGAATCAGAGCTCTCTCACTGTCTGGCCTAGTTGAAGAGGAAGAGGCACTTACATTGGCTTCACTTTAACAGGAAGGTAAACTTGTCAGCAGTCATTTTAACCACAGTAGCACAGCCTCTAATCGTCGTTTATCTTAATTAGTTTGTGCCCCTGTCTTTTGAAGAAGCAAGTCTCCCTTCTACCTCGCAGCTTTGTGGTGGATGACCTTATCCTGTTGTTTGATAAGGCACTTTGGCTCAGAAAAGACTGAGCATTCATAGCGTGGATTAAGGATGTGACATTGGTAGCATTAATAGGCGGTTTTCAGTGGAGCTCAGGCTCAGCGGTTTCCTGTGATGAGTGTATGCTCGTGCGTGTGTGTGTGTGTGTGTGTGTGTGGACAACACTGCAGCTCTCCATATCCTCCAGCATGGTAATCTCCCACAGGGCTTCTCCTCTCTGCTCAGCCATTCCACGCTCATCTTCAGGATGAACTGTGTGTCACTTCTCACTTCAGCGCTTCTCTCATTTCTTTAAGGCACAAAGAGGGGTTGCTGAACAAAGCCTTGTTTGGCTTCCACTCTTTCTCTACCCCCTCCGCACTTTCTTTTTCCTCCCTCCATCCTCCGTCAAATCACTTGGCTCCTCGCCCAGCTGGGCTGATTCTACCATCCTGCAGGGCAGTGAAGGTTTCCCTGTTTCCCTATTTTTTTCTTTCAGCCACCCTGTGCCCAGGAGGTGTGCAAACAAAGAAGGAAAGTACACCAGCAACAATACATGTCAGACAATAGGAATATCATGCAGCAACGTGAAAGCATGATGAAAAAATAGACAAAAGTTATTAACTAAAACATGTAAATACTATGGATCAAAGTCATAATAAAGAGTAAGGATGGTGTCATATCTTTGTTATTGTAAACGAATCCCATGAAAAGACTAAAACATGTCTGTTTCTCTGTCTGTGGCTCAGGTTGAAGACAAACACTTAAAGCAGGTCACAAGTACAAACAGTACTTAGTTTTCTAGTTTGTCAGGGACTATTTTCAGCTGCGTATTGATACACATTTGGTGCCATATTTGCAGCAAACTACAGTGTCTCCTAGTGCAACAATAATAGTCTTTGAACAATGATGGAGCTCAATGGCACAGAGGAAAAACATATATCAAGTGTAGCACGAACAATATTTGCTAATAGGTTGAATTAATTGTTGATTTGGTCTTTTCATGAGTTTTGTAGACAGTAAGAAAAATATAAAACATTGCAACGCTTGCTTTTATGTTCTCTAAATTGTTTTTGATGCAAACCCAATCGGCATTAATGATTTTTTTTCCATTACACTGATTATGAGTTTTACTGCAAGTGTAAAAAATCACAAGCTTTACCTAATTACCCCTTTAGAAATGGGCATATGGGAATGTCAGATATGAATGTTAACACAAGGAGACTTGTGCTGTTGTTTTCTTCCCTTTATTGAGATCTTAACAAGTACATTCCTCTGGTTTTTAGTGTTTTTGTTCTAGACGTGTTCGACACAACACTCTATTTTTAAGAATGTCCACGTAAGCCAAAGGGTAACAAATTCAGTTTTCTTCTCTATAATTTATTCAGTGGTTCAGTTCAATCTTTATGTATGCAAAGTTCAATTAGTATGTGCCTAATTTTATATTAAGTTTCTATTTTGCATATTTGTGTAATATTACATCCCATAAATAATTTGTAATATTAAGACTAAGTGTAAAGGGAACCGTTGTAATACTATTTTCTGCTAGTGTACTCTGTCTAAATGCACATTATGCATTCCCTGATGTTCCATAATGACAAAATATTTCATTAATCTTTTAATTAATAAATGTATTTGCTTCAGAATATTTTTCCTGGTGTCGATATTATTGCATGTGTGGTACGATATCACCCAAAGACTGGTGATAATGTATGTTTCCCGAGGCCAGGCGTAGTCTCTAACGTGTGGTGTGGTAATAGCCGGGTAGAGCTGAGCGTTAATCCACCCACTAACAGCTGTTTCACCGGGTGACGTCGAGACGGCTAAAAAACTCCTGCAGTCCGCATGACAACGCTGCTTCCCACTGCCACTGTGTGTCAGCCATCACCAGCCACAGCAGCAGGAGTTTTTAATCCACTGGCTGATGGATGATCATCTGTTGCAGAGTGGGATGACTCCTTTTTTTCCCCCTCAAGTGTAGTGACTAAGAAAGACTGGATCAACTGACCTGGTGGTTAAATATATGGGACATTAATGTGCAGAGAGTGATATGACACAAACTAATGTGTCTGTGTGTGTGTTTTTTGGAGTAAAAGCACTGAATCCCATCAGGTGAGTACCCCAAGGAAATACTTCTACAGTTGCTAATGCTTATGTGGAAAGATTGTGGAAAATCACAATCACAATAAATAACCAGCTGTGACGAGGCTGACTGCACAAGACAAACCGAGTCATTTGTAAGAGATAAAAAAAAACGTGCTGTGAGGAGAATGCATGAAGGCTAGTCAGCAAGTTGTTTTTTTCTATAAGAGATGCAGCAGTTAGTAGCAGGAAGAAGGTGGATGCCTTCAGCCCGCGCGTTCACAGCAGAAATGCAAACCAAAATTGATGTTAATTAACATCCAGTTTAAATTCAACCTGAACATTTGGAACATGACAAGCAGCGCTGGTGAAGGTACTTTAGCTCATTAATAGGGCTGCAGGGGAACTTCAGACAATGTACAGTACAAAGAGTACTGATCAGCAACACTCAGAACACTGCACAGTAACACAGCACATCCTTTTCTAGCTATGTCTCCCTCTTTCCACATTAATGATTTTTCTGAGGGTCTTCAGAGTTTTACCCAGTTCTACCCAGATAAAGAATCTAAGACTAGAGGGTGCCATATTTTGTACATTTGTGGATTTGGGCTCCATAAATAACACTGACTCGACTTTCTCTTGACTGGTCTCAGCCTTGTGCCATTAGATGCAATGATTGAGGACATTTAACCTTCAACCAGGCACCAGACTCGCACTAATCAGTCAAATTGAATTTGAGGACCTTCACAGAGTTGCACACAGTTGATCTGTGGGAGAAAAATATACCACTTTCCTTTGATGCTGTCAGCTGGGATTCAGTGTGGTTTTTCAAGGACATGTGGACAGGAAGGGGTTGAATAATTCCACCAACCCATCACCACTGAGATGCTTTTAAGTAAGACTGTTTAACTATGAAAGTTCCTCAGTGAAACGTCACTGTATAAATCAAGTTTTTAAGTAAAACTATGCTAAATGTCTTTTCTTGTGTTTGCAAAGTGCAGATTTCAACTAAAAGCTGGAGGCACACAAAGACAAGCGATGGCCTTGAACGATCAGTGCATTTTATTTTTCCATCACAGTACAAAAATAAATTAAAATAAGCAGAAGTCAACTGGAAAAAAAAAGTTTCCATTACAGCAACGGCTTTTTTGTCTTTTTCAAAAAAGAACAGTTTTATTGAACAGCGTCAGCACCCCTCCAACTCCTATAGTCTTAGTACCACTGTGGTCGGTGTATGCTCCTTGTCCATAAGAACACAATATGTCACACATTCTTCTGTACAAATAAAACGCTGCCTTTCACACACACACATTCACGCACACATGCAGCCGTCGAATGCCTCTCTTTTTGAAGTTCTTAACCACTGTTTCTTTTTTTTAATCTACAAAGTACGCAACAAGATACAGAAAAGAATTTGACAGAAATCTTTAACTATCACTTGAGGTTTTTTTTTATATTTTATAATGTTTTGAAAGTATTTTCTCAAACAACTACTCAATAATGCAAAGTGGGGAAAAAATGGCACATTTTAAGTGAGTCAGGGCAAGTGAACAACATGAAAAGAATTCTGGGTCTGGGTCTGAAGCCCATCAAAAGTACATGACCCCCGCCCTCCTCTGTTGTCCTAGTACAAACACACCAAATGAACCGTCTCTCACTGCTGTAACTCCATAAATCCCACAGCAGAAGAGGCCACAGGTCGTGACTGTCCGAGCTGCTCATTTTCTCAGATTCACACTAACAGAGCAGCGGAGAAGCTTTCAGTTCTCTGGGAGCTGCTTTAAAACACAACAGAAGTCTTTTGATGGCACTATCAAGCTTTTTAAACGAATTTTCAGAATACTGCTGCAAAGAAAACCGTGTACACAGTTGGTTTATATTGACGTGAGATGTGAAACCCAGTAAATACATTTCTCTTACATTTATGGATGAAAATACTGTAGCTTCTCCTGTGATTACAGTCATTATGGTGACAGCGAGGAGCTGCAGTGAAGTAGCTTCAACTATTTTCCTATGAAAATAAGAAGCTACGTATCTCAGTTATTATGTATGACTTCAGTTTTGGTTGCCATTGTGTTCCCATGGCACACAGCAGCGTGTCACTTCAGTCTACTGGATCAAAAACATGATTGGAGGTCGTCTTATCTCCCCCAAATCCCTGGATGCACAGAGGTGATGCTGAGGGAGCAATCCTTAAGGTTAGCTGTGCTTTTACTGCAATGATGATAAACAAGTGTCATTAAAATAATTTATTCTCCTTGAAAACGTGTGTGCTTTCTCTTTCTGATATGTGGGACAGCAGGTTAGGTTAGCTCCTCATTCAGGACAAAAATAAATGTTTTCAGGGCAAGTTAAAACTCAGTGTTTTGTTCTGTCAAGGTGTTCTTGATAGTGTCACTTTGGTGAGGGTCAGATTTCACATTGGTTTTGATCAAAGGGCTTTTTAACTTGATATACATTGATAAATCCCTGCAACATTAAATTGCATAAACCAGCTCAATCTTCATTCCCACCAAGGATAAGCACACCTGCTCTCTTCATGTACTTCCCCTTTCAAAGTCTCTCACAATGACCATTCATTTACTTTAAATGTGCCTAAATAATAAATATGTAAATGGCAATAAATTAGGTGTCAGTAAGTAGTTATTAGCAGATGAAAATCCACTCCATCATTCAACAGCTGGACAGACAGGACAGTATTTGAGAGTGTTCTCAGACCTGTGGGATTTTCAACAAAGATATGGCACTGTTTTAACATTTCTATGCTGAATCAGAAACACAAAAATCAAACATCATTCCAAAATGGCTGAAACACAACCTATGGACAAAGGTACAAAAGAAAGTCCCTGGTAAACAAATAGCCTATTTTAGCAAGCATAGCTAAATAAACTAGTGTCACTTTGTTCACAGCATTCTCTAATGCAGATGCAGTTAGTTTACAAATCAAGTAAAAAGAAGAAAAGTAGTTGCTCCTTCCCTCCCGGAAACTCTGTAAAATTGCATGGCACACGTGCAAAACATTACATTTCTATGTAAAAAAAGAAGAAAGGAAGGAAATCAAAGAAAACTTGTTCCAGAAAAGCAATAAATAAGCCTCCATAGCTGTACGCCTCTGGAGAGTAAAACATCCATTAAGTTGTTTTTAATTTTTTTCTAGATGAAAATAAAGTAGGTCTTTCTTAATACACACAGTAAGACCACTCATCGTCGGCCATACGTCATCTGGCTGTTATCTTTTTGTCAAAAGTGTCACATCACAAAGTTTCCTCAATGTCCGTCCGATCTGCCCTCGTCATGTGTAAATCCTGCTGTAGAGCCACACACAGTCACCCAGAAAAATATGGATCCAGCATTTGTTGGGCCCTGGTGTTCTTCCCTTAGACGGCCAGATATGCATTGCAGCAAAAAGTGTCCACCTGTATCCACACTAGTGGAGGGGATGTAGTTGTTGGTGTTCCAAAGAGCCAGGGTTTGCAGCCATGTCTGTTCATCCGTGATGCATGAAGAAAGTCAGTCAGGCGATGGCCCTCACCCTCCTGCAGTAGGCAGTGCACATCACATTGTCAGTCAGAAGGTCACTGGTAGGCTTCTGTAGCCTCAGTCTTGTCCACATTCATTGCTGTAGATGTATGCTTCCTTTTCTAATGTTTTTCTGTCTTTTTGTCTGAATTGTTGTTCTTTTTTTTAAGATTTTCATATTTCATATAGATATATATCTGTATGTTAGCAAAGGGATTTACCCAAGTCTGGCATTTTTTGTTTATATATCACTGACAGAAAAAGCTTTCATTGCCAGGTTTACAGAAAATCCATCCTTTGCTTTTCTGAAAATAGAATTTGGCCTAATTACAGACAAAAAGAAAGCTCTTGCTTTTTAAACTCTGCGGCCAGTTTAAACATCAGCCAACATAACCAAACCTTCCTTCCTCCGAACTTGTCTTAGTAGATATAAACGTGTTATAAATGTAAAATACCTCCTAATTGACTGAGTCCCGCTGCAGTTTGAACAATAATAAATAAATAGCATCACAAATTATCTTTCCCTCATCCAAATGCCAGACTAGAGTACCTCCCCTGACCCCTCTGCCCCCCCCCCCCAAGCATCCCCTCACCGGTCCAGGCCAATGAGCAGGCGGCTCCTCTCCTCCTCCTTCTGACTCTCATTCTTCAGGTCGGCGAACACCTGAGTGAAGTAGTGCGGGTCGGAGTTGATTTGAAGCATTTTCGCACTCATCAGGTTGATGATGGACAGACAGCGGTCCCAGAAGGTCTCCTTGGAGCTCTCCACTAAGAAGGGCTTGAGAGGGTAGGAGATCTCGTTGCCCATGTAGGAGTAAGACAGGTAGAGGCAGGTGAGCAGCACGGCCTGCAGCTCATGTTCCGTGGCCACCTCAGAGGAGACCACGTCACGGCACAGCATGTAGACAAAGACCACGTTGGCAGGGGTGATGAATCCCTGGTCCTGCCAACCTTGGAGCAGCAAGGAGCGGTCCACGCTGCGCAGCCACAGCACTGGGTCAGTGGGTGACAGGTGCTTCAGCCGGTAACAACGCCGGCACAGAAACTCCCCAAGGCAGCGCAGCAGCTCGCTGGTGGAGGCCTGAACAATCACTCTCTTAGGGGTCCCAGGAGCCACATTAGAGTTGGCCAGGGGAGCCTTCTTGACAGACGATGTTGTGTTGTTTGAGCTCTTGGTGAGAGCTGGAGTGCTCTGATCCTGGGTGAAGGTGGCCAGGTTGGCGCAGGACTGCGACTTCTTCAGGTTTTCATTGTTCAGGTGGGTGACATTGTTCTGGTAGGTGCCGTTGGGCTGTACCTTCTTAGAGCTTTTCTTCTTGGCGGACACAGCTACAATCCGCTTCCACGGGAGCACATTGATGAGCGAGTGGCGCTTCAGGTTCTTGTCTTTGGCGTTCTTGCTGTTCTGGACGGCCGTGTAGTGGCCCACAGTGGCCGGTCCGTCCTCAAAGAGAGCCGCCTTTCGGTAGCTGGGTGACAAAGACAGCACGGTTCCCATGGTGATTGCAGAGAGACGTCCAGGAGCTTTAGCTGCACTGGGTCAAGATGAGCGTCTTGCCAGAGGAGATCCTGAGGGTCTCAGAGCCTCAGTGCTTCTGGGGGATGGGAGTCCCGGGCTACAGTGTGCCGCTGGGCATCTAAAGCCTAGGAGGAGGTTGTCCTGTAAACAGCTCTCTGAGAGTATAACGATCACCTTGACTGAAAGGGTCTGTGTTGTATTTCAGCTCTCTGTGTGCGACTCCAGATGGCCACTGCTGAAAACAGAAAAGATCAATAATCAGAAAAATAACTGGTGAAGGACCAGCTGCTTTTAAATTAGAAGCCAACAATCTGACATCATATCTAGAGATGTTTAGGTTACAACAGATCATCTCTCAGTATCGGTTGGGTGATGTGCTCATAAATGTGTGTCTGAGTGGTTTATCTAGCAGTTCCTCAGGATTATTAGCAGTATTGATTGGATTCAGTAAGAGATGGAATAGATCAGCCTATAGCTTTCACTAATGAATTCAAACACTAAGGATCCTCCTTTGCTGCCAATGTAATAAGCAAGCGAATCATCTTAACATTGAAAACACTTGTACCACAGCTTGTACCCATCTCCAACAAAACGACTTATTCATTCATAGGAATTCTGCTCCATATTTGATTGAAAATGGATCCTGTGTGGTAAATTCATAAAGATTTTAGCATGAGAGACCCATATTTTGTGGGCAATGGCCGACAAGTCATAGTGAACCACGCGCCTCCCTCACACTAAAATGGAAGACTGAAACGTAAACACCATAAGAGCAGGTGAAGGTCGCGCTTGATGTATGTAGGACTCAGCACAATCAAGAACAAAGCCAAGGTCGTGTGATTTAACCCCGTTAAAACTACACCAACAATGAGATCAATAATAGTTTTTTTCTTTAACACGACACATTTTCTTCCTCACTGCAGCAGCTTTGCATACGAAAGACTGGCGATGGATGGATCGACTCTACTCCCCTGCGCAGCATCCGAGCTGCTCGATCCCGTCACCAGCCTGATAACAATCTGATGATTAATGGGTCAGTTGTGGAGGAAATTCCAAAACACGACCTTTTAATGCGACTTCACTGGGATAATTTAACGATTCTGCGAGCTGTGTCCATCGAGTGCTCTCCATGGTGCTGAAGCTGAACGTCTGCGTCGAAATGAAAACGCTGGCCATAATAGGCGGTGGCTTAAAAATAATAATAATAATAATAAATAATCCTCATCTTTTTCATTAATGTCTCACAATTTGTCGGTGAATATGGATCTTTACAGCTTCACATCCTCAATTTCTTTCAACTTTATATTTTCTTAATTAGATATAGATGCGCATCACCTCATTTTATAAATAATACATCCACGAATCTGTAGACGAATCTCTACACTAAAGTAGACTTAAAACACACTTACCGGATGTGCAGCTTAATGAGAAAATAATACGAGTTGGAGAGATGATGCTCCTCGTTTATTTTTTCCTTACAAAACTGGATTGAAGCATAAAACCATCTCGGAGAATGTAAATGCAGCAAAGAAAATAATCCGAGCCGAGAAGCAAACGGTGGATAAACACGCCTGGTGTCAGCGGTGCGCAGACGATGGGAGGCAGTTGTGGAAGAAGATGAAGATGTGCTCCTGGTCCTCCCTGGACGCGAGATGCGGATGCTGCGAGGGGCTGATGTTGTGTTGTGTCACTGACTGGGAGAGGATGGCTGACGCAAAGGCGGTGGTGGGGCGCCGCTCTGCGCCCTGTGCGCGGTGCTGTCTCCACTGAGAAACAACTCCGCCTATAGCCGCACAGGAGGCGATCATGCAAACTGAACCCGGCGAACTCTTGTTTTTCTTCATGACACCTTTATCACCAACACAACTCCAAACTTAGACCTGTAGTGAATGTAGATTTGTTCTACGATTGACCAATTTTCTTCCCTCTCAAATATGATTTACATGTAGAATCTACTGTATGTGCACTACAATAAATTCTGTTCACAGGATTTATTTATTGCATTTAATTGTTTCATTGTTGTTTGGTTTTTGTTTGTGTACGTTTTCATTTCATTCACAAACTTGATTGATTTATTGTATTGTTCGAACATATAATATATATTACACAGTATAGACTACATTTTGGGACAAGACAATAAAATCCAGTACTCCATCTTTGAACAATGTGTAGCGATTCTGTGGTTTCACCAAGGAGCTAATTTGAGGGGGAAAGGCAGAAAAAAAATGATGGATTTTGTCTCTTTCTCTTGAAACCTATTAAATATTGGCACAAAGAATATTGGAAAGGTCAACAATCTCTCCTACTCCATGAGTGGCCTGAGTCTACTATGATGAATTTGCTTAGAAATATAAAAAAAATAAAGATTAACTGCATGCTTTAATTTCTGCAGATACACTTGGAAACCCTAGTTTTATTGATGTAACCTCTTTTAAATACCTATATCAGTTGTCCAAAAGGCCTATTCTGGATGATATGTAACATTAGTCTACTCTATTACCGTATCCTATCATTAGGTCTAAATTTATCTTTTAATTCGCCTATTTGAGGATTGAATGTATCCAGTATAAGCTTATATTTTCTTATTCCTAATAGTGACAGAAGACAGATTAACAACAGAACAGGATAAATTACACTAATACAACACAAAAGCCTGTGTAAAAACAGACAAGAATGCTGCTAATACAAGTTTACAATACGTTTTAAATAAGACTACATTTCCCAGAAGCATTGAAATCCCGACATGCAAGTGGTACACTGACGTCACATACGCAAAGAAACGTAGTCCCCGCACGTAATTTTCATTCAAGCAGCATTTGAATAAGGAAGATGGCGGCTGCAGCAGTGGTTGAATTTCAGAGAGCTCAGTCTCTCATTAGCACGGACCGCAACGCCTCTATTGACATTTTCCATTCAATAGGTAGGTGTTCAGCTCGGTTTCTGAGATGGAAACTATCCCTCTGACCACTGTAATGTTTTCCTCAGTCAGTGTTAGGCGGACGGTTAGCGTGCTAGCCAGTGGCGTTCACTAGCATGAGCCGGTGGTGTACCGTGCTGACTCACTGTTGAACGGTGGGTAACGGTAACTGCTAGTGGATGTTAGCTAGTTAGCTTCTTAGCAGTTCGGCTAACTGTAGGCCTGGGCGTGAAATATGTAACGAATGTGATCAGTAATATCATGTTTTTAATCGAGTAGCTGGGTCTTCTGGTGTTGTGTCAATGACTACAATTTTCAAGTTAACTACTATTAGCTTTATGTAACACTGTCATGTTAGCACGATTACTGTTGTGGCTAACGTCATTAGCTTGTTGTCAAAGGCTCTAACATTCCTTGTCAACACAGTGATAGGCAGCTTTCCAATAGTGAAAATAACTACTGTCATATTTTATCAACGTGAAGGCTTGTGTGATTTCGTTTTCCCATACACACACAAGCAAATGCAAATTGTATTTGAATAAATTGTAAATAGGTTTTACATTCCCCATAGACACTACTGTCCTGAAATTGCCTTGTCACCCCAGCCGTCAAGCTGTCAACTATTCCTCTTACAAACTGACGTTTTGACAAAAGTTTTATGTATTTCTCAGTACTTCTTAAATGGCAAATAGAATCAGTTATTAGTAATTTCACAAGACGTTACTTCATCCAAAAGTACGCAACTATGTAAGTCATTAATTAAACATAAAACAAGCATTCAAATGTAACATTTAGCTGTTTTTCGTCTATTTGATATTCTTGTAATTTAAATATCTCTGGGCTTTGGTCTGCTGTAAAACTAAATAAAGATGTCTCCATGAGCATGAGAAACTGTAATGGAAATGTTTGTACTATACTTTTAAATAGTTTATATACTAATATGATTAATCACTAAAACAAAAAGTTTTCAGCATGTAGTTTTAATGTTGTCCAGACACTATGGTTCTCAGACTATTTATCAAATCAAAGATTTAGATGATCTAACCTGCCAACTTTCTTTAACAGTGAGGAGAGATGTTCAGGAGAACGATGAGGAAGCTGTCAGAGTTAAAGAACAGAGCATCCTGGAGCTGGGGACACTCCTGGCCAAGACAGGACAGGCTGCAGGTAATGTTAAAAATGGTGTCCACCCTGTGCCTGCTTAAGGACACTGTAATACATCTTATTCTGTGTGTGTATTAACATTTGTGTATTTTTTTGCTGCCAACTCCAGAACTAGGGGGGCTGTTGAAGTTTGTCAGGCCTTTCCTGATTTCTATCAGTAAGGCCAAGGCAGCCCGGCTCGTTCGCTCTCTGCTGGACCTCTTTCTTGACATGGAGGCAGCAACAGGACAGGAGGTGGAACTGTGTCTTGAATGCATTGAGTGGGCCAAGGCAGAGAAGAGGACCTTTCTACGACAAGCTCTGGAAGTAAGCAGGATTACTGTAACATGTTTGACACCTGATTGCTGATGAGGCAGAAAAATAAAAGTGTTTTAGTTTTTTTGAACAGGGGAGAACTTGCATATGATAGTTTAGCTGTCGGTGGCATTAATATACATTTGTCCTCTTACCCAACCTTACTTGCTGTTCATTGACTGCTTTTTATGATTGATGATAGTGAAAACAAAAGTGTTATCCCCAAACATAAACATCAGCTGTGGGACAGATCAGATTGAACATGCTCTGGTTCAATGGTGCAGCATTTGGTTGTAAGTAGATATTCAACACCAGAGTAATAGACTTTGGATTAAAACAAATATAAACCACTTACTTTGGTTTAAAGCAAAATAAAAAAGGGAAGCTTGTTGAATGTGATGATGATGTAAATAAGAGGTGCTCATATATCCAACACTCACTGGGGTGACATCACCTTGCTGTAGCAGCCAAAATGGGCTGTGTGGCCAAATGACTGCCAGCAGATTTGTACTCACAGAGATCTGTAGCTTTTAACTGAATTACAAAATGCAGGATTAACAAGACACCATATTAGTTCTCTGTATAAAGAAAACTTTTCAGTGAATCTGTAGAGTGTATTAATGAGTGAAAGATAATGAGTGACACAGGACATGGCTTGTCTTGTGTCACACATTATGTGATATGGACTAAGAAATGACAGGAAACTTTGTTTAGAAAGTACTGTGTTTGTACCATGAGCTCAGGGTGAGAGAAGTACCTCATCTACTCAGATAAACACTGTTTTGGTATTTCTATACCCATCTGTTTGTTACACATTGTGTTGAAAAGTTTTTAATCTGTGCAAAGCACAAGTGGGACACATCATATTTTCTTACTGTCCACATAAAAACAAAAGTTACTTTTCAAACTTACTACTTTGTGCCATCATTTAACAAAACACGTTTGTCTGCCAACAGTATCCTGTACAGACACTGATGTATTGCAGTTTCAAGCTGCTGCATTTCATGTAAAATGAAAACTCATGGGTTAGTGTTAACCTTCCACTTTTGAGAATTGTCAGTCCACCTCCTCTGTCTGACACTTTCTTTCTGGGAACTCTCTGTAATTTAGAGTCTTCTTCCAAGAAGTGTGTTAATGACATTTTGGCATTTTGCTGTTTGTCGTGAATTGCTTCATATTGATCTTACTAAATAATGTTTACTGATATCTCACTCACTGCACACATCTGCATCCACCCAATGTCATGAGAAGAGAAATTATAAAATATCTCACAATTTGTTACAGTTACTGAAATGTTTAGGAATTTATGAAAAGTTTTGATTGAACCCTGAAGAGTCTTTCTGCAGCTGAAGTGAAGTGTATTTTGATTTTTGTTTAAATGGATATCCCAGTACTTAAACTACATGTTGCATATTGCCCATTGGTAAAGCAGTAGATTGGTACTACTCCTCTATGCTTGTCTAACATCACACTCTGTTCTTTCAGGCACGACTCATCTCACTCTATTTTGACACCAAGAGGTACCAGGAGGCCTTGGCGCTTGGTGAGTGCTTAGAAACCAGGAGTTTTCTTGTTTTTGTTTTTATTTTTTTGATAAATAGCCATTTATCCTTAGGCTGTGAAGAACGTGTTGTACAAAGTTATTTCAATAGCTAGTGTGCATGACACAGAATCTCATTGTCTTTCCCACAGGTTCCCAGTTGCTTCAGGAGCTGAAAAAGATGGATGATAAAGCTCTTCTGGTAGAGGTTCAGCTGCTTGAAAGTAAGACATACCACGCTCTCAGTAACCTGCCCAAGGCTCGTGCTGCCCTCACTTCAGCCAGGACCACCGCCAACGGCATTTATTGTCCTCCAAAGCTCCAGGCAGCACTGGACTTGCAGTCAGGTCAGATATGTTTGCTATTCTCTCTTCCAGAGTGTTTCTGTTGTATGGAGAAGTAAAGGCCAATTCATACTCTCAATGTCTGCTTCGGCACCCGTGGCATAAGTTTTGTTACTTCCCAAGTCTGTGAGGGCCAGGGCAGACACTCTGAACATCCACATGGAGCCCAAAAATTTGTTTCCGGGCAGGCTGTACGCAGTGCCAGTGCACCAAATGCAAATGTGCCAGAAAAGTAAACTAGATCTTTGTGTCATGCATTGAAGTTATGTAACGTTTATTTTAACATCTTTGGGACTGTTCATGAGAAGCGGTTGCCCATGCTCGTATATATTCTTCACTTTTCCTTCAAATACAACAAACAAAGGAGTTCTTCTGTCCCAAAGCAAGCACAAAGTATGAACTGACCTCAAGGTTTATCCTACAAAGGAAACTGATTATTTAACAGTCACAATTTAACCATTATTATTTGTATTATTGGTATCACAGATATACTAAAACTTGACCAGCTGGAAAGTAGCCAGAGATATGTGACTTGCCTGTTGTCACAAAAATACAAATAGCAACCCAGCGAGCATGGCCTTTTCTAGTCACTTGTGGGAAGGAATCAGTTTGTTGGTTGTGTTGAGGAGGCAAATTTCAACCATATATTGTGTAGCCTATCTAAAATTACCTCTGTCTCAAGGTATTTCACTATTGCCTTTGCCAGAGCACAATTAGCAAAGCCAAAGGTATGAGCTGTATTTACGAGGCCAAGTGTATAAGAATAATAGTCGGATGATTCATCAAAAAGCGTCTTTCAGATTATTTCTCATTTTCAACACATTTCCCGTTCACAGAAGTTAGTTATTCTGATATAAATTTACTACCACTAGGGGGCATCAGGAATCCACCATCAGGCATCTTATATGACTGCAACACACAATCTACCCTTCATTACTTGTAATTAAATATTTATATATATATTATATTTAAGTTAAGTTTATATATTATGTATATAATATATTTGATATTTTTTATTTGATTAAACTGAAAACTAATATGTCTTTTCACATTTCAGTGGGACTGACGCAATTTATTTTTGCCGTAGACAGTAACTGTGTCATTTCTCTTACAGGGATCATCCATGCAGCAGGGGAGAAGGACTGGAAGACAGCCTACTCCTATTTCTTTGAGGCCTTTGAGGGCTATGACTCTATTGACAGCCCGAGAGCCATCACAGCACTCAAATACATGCTTCTGTGCAAAATTGTTCTCAATTTGTAAGTAGTACTTGACAAATCTAAATGTCAGAACCTTCATATATTATAAATTAAGACTGATTACAGAAGTAATATATATGATTGCCCATTTCTCTGTAATTTTTCTTTTTACAGACCAGAGGAGGTACAAGCCTTGATCAGCGGCAAACTGGCTCCGCGATATGCCGGCCGACAGGCAAGAACTAACATCTGTTTTTTTGTTTGCATTGCTCCTGTTGCACAATAAATCAGATGAAGGATGAATGACGATAAATGATGTGCACTACTTGAACTAAATGAAATAAAAGCTGCTTGCAGCAGACCCTGCTTTGTGTATAAGACCTTCTGAAACACCTTGTGAATAACTATGATTTGCTGAACGGTTGAAGTGCAGCTTACAGTATTTCAGTTTTATTGTTGCTTCAGTTTTGATCATAGTAAAAGACAATTACCATCACTGTACATCTTACACACATCTGTTTTGTGCAGCTAAACAGTTTAATTGTAGAATAACTACATAATAATAATAATAATTTTAGAATAACTGTAAGATCTTCTTGTCTTTATCTACTCAGACGGACGCACTAAAATGTGTTGCCCAGGCCAGCAAGAACAGGTCATTAGCAGACTTTGAAAAGGTAAGAATCATGTCAAGTGCTGTCAAGTTGGTGTTGATTTTCATAGAGAAAAGGTTTCAATCTGGTCTTTTTGGTCTCTTTTGTCTTGAGCTTGCATGCTGGCTCAAGAATTTACCTATGATTAGTTCTTTTTACTTTGAATGATTGTACTTGCTAAAATAAAACACAAAAGTGTTGCTTAATATGTGATTCTAAGTCAAAGTTTTGTATCGTTCAGGCCCTAACAGAGTACAGAGCAGAACTGAAGGATGATCCAATTATCAACACTCACCTGGCCAAGCTGTACGACAGTCTGCTGGAACAAAACCTCATCAGAGTCATTGAACCGTTTTCCAGAGTACAGGTAAAGACCTGCTAGACGTGGCTCTATGTGGGAAAGTTGCCACTAGCATTACACTGTGAACTGCATTGATGACCAGGTCCTATTTCTTTACATTTTCTCACATTTCCTTTCACACATGTTATGCTCTAGTGTAGCTTATTCTGTTATGTCTGTCATTTTGGTGCTGTGCTGGCCACACCAGTAACTCCTGAACTATGCATCCCCATTTTACCAAGATAAGCAATCTCGTACCTGCCCTTTGAGAAACTCAATGTAAAACTATATCGATCCACAAAGTATTAAGTACAGGGTTTATTTTTAGCTAGCGCTGGGGCATTCTTTACATATAGTACCCATCTGCTCTACCTGTTCCTCATCATTTAAATAAAGAAATGCATGATTAAAACCTTTTTTGATTTGTCTCCTTCTTTTTCCAGATAGAACACATATCAGGTCTAATCAAACTGTCAAAGGTAAGTATCTTTGCACTCATCCAGTTGTTCCTGACCATTCAACACATCATCTAAACCTCGTAAAATGTTGGTTGTGTTTTATAGGGAGAAGTTGAGAGGAAATTATCACAGATGATTCTGGACAAAAAGTTTCATGGTAATTACAGCTGTCTCTGCCAGTAGAAATAAACATCAGCTGTGTGCACTTCACAGAATAAGAGTCTTCAGTATACTGTAATATATATATATATATATATATATTTTATGGCACTTCTGCAGGGATCCTCGACCAGGGTGAAGGTGTCTTGATCATATTTGAAGAGCCCCCAGTGGATAAAACATACGAGGCAGCCTTGGAAACAATTCAGAACATGAGCAAAGTGGTGGATTCACTTTACAACAAAGCCAAGAAGCTGACATAGGTAAAAAATACTAATGCAAGATAAGAAACATGTTTTTCATGCCCTTTCTTCTTTATCAGCTAAAGTTATTTTTTTCCTTTTTTCTCAGAGTAGATTGCAACGGCAGTGCGATGGAGGAACTGTGTGTGTTTGACCAGCGTGTGTAATATTTTAAGAAGGGGACAAGGGAGAGCAACAAAGTCCCACAAACGGCAACAAACAGGATTCCCCCGTCAAACTCCCTCTCCTCACCCGCAACGGACAATTTCATCACTTCTCTTGTTCGTTTGTTTTTTTCTCCTCCATATATTTCGTTATCTCTTCAGGATTCTGTATAACACTCAGCGGCCAAATCAGGCCATCAGGGAATATTGTACAACCACAATAAAAAGATTAAAAGGTTTAAGAATACATATATGTTTATATCTGCTACAAGGTTGGGCTTATCAAGCCTTAAGCTGACTCCACTGCAACCTCAAAGGTGCAACATTGACCTCTGCAGCCTCAGACTGTGCTACCAATTCTGGATGCAGAAATGAGGCTTTCTCCTTCTTTCCTCATGTCCATATCTTTCAGAAGCACACTTCAGTTTTTGGAAGGTTGGGATACTCCTTGGGATTCTGAATTTTGGTCAGACAGCTCCCTCTAGCTTTTATTTTTTACCATGTCAATGCCAACAGTTAAGTTCCCACTGTATTTCAGATATGTATTAAGTTTATTTGTTTTGTGTTAAGAAAAAAAAAAATCACAAGGTTGCCACATATCTGCCCCTTCTGCTTATCTAAGATTATAGAACAGACAAGATGCCATTTCACCACTGGTGCCACTTTTTCGGCGCTTTGGTTTGCCTCACTGTTTGGATGCAGTATGAAATCAAAGGGCAGAGGCGGAGATTGCCTCTAAGCGTCTGAGAGTCATCCCTGAGTGAGCAATTCTCCGTTGTTAGTTCCTAGCACTAGTGTGGTATGCTAGTAACCAAACAATTTGTATGGTTTTGATTTGGTTTCTTGTTTTTTCTCTTATAAATACATTTTCAAAATAAATATTTTGTATTTTAAGGATTTTGGCTTGTCTCTTGCAAAATAGTGCACATAATTTGATCAGCTAAGTTTGTTTTATAGCGTGAAGTCAAGAAAACTCTGGTTTTTGATGTTGCAGTGTCTTTTTAAGGATTAGAATGACCCGGAAACATACACAGTAGTATGGAGGAACCATGTAAGATGGCCACAAATATTTAAAATCTGTCCCTTCTACTGTTATATTTGTCACTAATTTCAAAAAGCAACCTTACATCAAAGGGCATTAAATCAGCTTAATTGACAGTTTGGGATTGTGTTTAATTTTTGTGCTGTCAGACATAGTGAAACACTTCAATCTGGAGGACCATTGAATCTACAAGTGCCGTTCTGACATCTCTGTTCCTATGTGCCAGGACGGCTGTTAGTTTTCATCACAAATAAATTGTTTATAATGAGAAGCACAATTATTTCAGTGTGATGGTGGCTGTCACACCCAAGCCTCAAAATAGTCAGTCATAGAGAAACATTATAGATTTGATGCCTTTTAGTTTTTGTTTACAGCTTTTCACTGTGACCTTTTGAGCATCATAATTAAAGAAGTTACTTTGCCTCTCTAATTCAAACTGTTTTAAGGAGTTTATTTATTATTAGTTTAGATTATTTCTGAAGACAAAGTCAAGAAAAGCCCTGGTTTTCTAAATACATTTAAACTGAAGTGTGCAATTAAACACATGACTTAAGGCAAAACAGAATTTAATAATAAAATTTTATTGATAAATCTGTGGAGATTTTATTCCCAATTAAAGTCCTCTCACTTTAATTTTTTTCCTTAATTGAAGTGTGTAAGATGAACCAAAGGTGACCGAATCAAGCATCAGTATCAGTAACACTATTATATTTTCTTTAAAAAAGCGCTTTGTATTGCATTTTTTTATTATGAATTTTTCAGAACAAAACAAATTAACATTGCCCTTTAAAAATCCACATGTGAAATGTATCCATTAGACAAACACATATTTCCATCTCATTGTTTACAAACGTCATGACATTCTGCGACTCCTTACGCGTTGTGTGCGTGATGACGTCAGCACGCCGGGAGATCCCGCCTCTTGCGTCGCGTCACTCTTATTTCAGCAGTTCTGTCAGCGTTTATCCTGAATTTCACTTGAACGGGTGAAAATAACAAAGATGGCTTCTCGGGTGAGTTTAT
Source organism: Sandelia bainsii (assembly GCA_032362345.1). Taxonomy (NCBI): domain Eukaryota; kingdom Metazoa; phylum Chordata; class Actinopteri; order Anabantiformes; family Anabantidae; genus Sandelia; species Sandelia bainsii. Next base: position 17,067,721 of record JAUMHL010000012.1, on the reverse strand, counting down.
TTGAAGTATATCATACTAGTTAAAGAGAACTAGATCACGTACGTAATATAGAAAATACTAAATGTAACGTCTGCTTAAAGGAGCAGAGGGTTTTGTTATACGTAAAGTGAGCCAGCACAGCACTAGCTTGTGTGGCAGAACCACTTGTCATTCAAAACTTCGTGTTCAGCCCGGAAGAAGAATGAAGTGTCTTATGATCACTGCGGCTGCTGCTAGCATGTAGCACTGATACTGCTGTTGTTCTCTCTGTAAATTAATATCTGTAACAGCCAGGGTGTTTTGCCCACTGAGCTGTCACAGTTACTAAATTGTATTGTCAGTTGTGTCACTGACTTCGGCGTAAAACTTTGCTGGAGTCTTTTAAAAGCTAAATGATGGCAGTTAAGTGGACTGTAGAAAGGAAGTGCAGAAGCATAAAATGGTTAAAAAGGAAGAAGAATAACAACCGGCGAAACTAGATTGACGATGAGTGCTCAATGGCAATTTTCAAGTAGCTTCAGGGTAAGCAAAATGTGTCAGCGTTGCACAAATGCACAAAGTTGACCGTTCTTAAGGTACACCTGCTTAAAAGTACAAGTAATTTAGTCTAATGTGAATCATAACCTCTTTAAAATCCACCTACAGTCATAGATATGCTGTAGGGGGACCTCACTGTGTTTTCTGGTCAGAATGATGCACTGTGCTGTATGTGCAGAGTTGGACACAAGCTGCAAAGTTTCTCCGAGTTCAAGTTGAAAGTGGAACATCACAAATATTTTGGAAGCTGATCCAAGTCTAACAATCCAGTCAAAGATGTGCGATATACAGGGTTATAACTTCCAGCACACACACACAACGACAGCGGGCCTCACAGGTGTGAATATTTATCATGAGTTGAATGGACATTTTTGTGATTGGGATAAAGTTAATTATTTAAAGCAGAATGATTTTAAGTGTCTTAATGCATGACTGGAGGGTGACATTCAAAACAAATAATTTTTATAAACACTGTATCTCTACTCAAGAGCTTTGCGTCTCATGGTCAATCTAAGTGAATGAAGTTGTGTAATAATTGTAATTGTCAGATAATGACACAACTTGGACTTTGAGTCCTTAACTTTTTTTTGTCAGAAATGACGTTTAATTGATTTCAGTGTTTTAGTGACATGTTTATTCTGCTACTTTGTTTTGCTCTTGAACTGTGTTGCACCTTTATTTGCTGTACATATTAACAGCCCTACAAACCAAAGCCCCTAAAACGACCCTTAAATTGCATCAACACATTTCTAAAAACACTTTCAACATTATAACCTCCATGAACGGTGAATTTATATGCAAACAAGTTTAAATAAGTTACCATCTGATGTGCATTCAGAGGATTAAAGCAAACCTGCAAAACACTAAAACGAGAGTTGTTCAGAACATCTTGTCTTTTAAATACCAAAACCTTTCCGTACCTCATTGACACAACACATTTGAGCTGATTACAAGGAACAATCCAAATAATGTCCGTCATATAGTTTCTGGAGCAGAGTAATGCATTAAAATATTAAATGGAAATAATCTTTTACATGTCCGATCAGTAGAGGCTTTTTGTAACAGACCACAAATACTGTACCTACATAGTGTTGGTACGTATTATTTGATTGACATTGTTTACTTGATATTTCATCATTCCTTCTTTCTTCACATAGCTGTGGGAATCTTTATTCATTCAGCCAGTAGCTAATACTGTAGATCTGCTGTCAAACTGTTTTGCAACAGTCCCACGATAGTTTGCTGTTGTTTGTTGAGTTATTCAGTGTTGGAGTTTCTGGGAAGACGCATTTCAGTTGAGAGAGAGAGGTTTTCTCTAAATATTATTTATCTTCTTAAAGGTTTGGTTTACAAGTCTTGAAACAACAGTCACATAACCATATGCACAATGAAACTGGTTTTGCTTGCTGTCGTCCTTCCTCCTGTTCCTAATGATCCCTCCAGTAAATGCTTCCTGTGTATGTGAGCGGGACAAAATCTACAGTCCTCCCTCTTTGTAAAAATGTATTAAAAAGTGAAGACGATAAAAAGGTGCTAACCTTCCAAATGAGTCACATTAAGTGGATAGTGTCCAAAGTTGCTTTGTTACTGGACTTCCATTGTATACTGTATGTAGCTCAAGAGAAGTAATATAATATAAAAATAAAACGTATATAAATTACGTTTTAAACTAAAAAATGAGCTTTTATAATAAAAATAGGAACTTTGGGAGATAACCACTTGATTTCATTAACTTCAAACTGCTGAAGTGTCATGTCAGCTTTATATACTGTATACATGAATACATTTTAGAAAGAAAGAACAGGGACTGTGGACCTCCATCACTTCCACTGAAAAGAGTTTAGGAATGGATGCCTTAAAGCCCTGTATGATCAGGAATGCACATGTGACAATTGTTTTGACCTGTGCTTTAGGATAGTTTTCCTCTTATTTCTACTTAAGTATCTTTGAGGTTGTTAAAACCATCTTTTTACTCACTTCCTCGCATATCATTCAGATAATATTCATGCACATTTTATTTACAGTCGTCATTGTGGAAGTTTTCCTGGTGGAACCTGTTACACAGCCTTAGTCTGAGTCTGGAGAGGCGTTATCAGTCTAAAGTGAACTACATGGTAACATGCATGTAATGATGGCTTGGTGTGGGAGGGACATCTATGCCGATGAGGAGCGAGAGCAAAGCCTCAAGAGTGCTGACCTGCAGTCTTCATCTCTGTGTGGCTGCTCAGCAGTTTGGAGATTGTTGCAAATAGGCTGTAAACGCTCCACAATAACAGCTTGTTTTTGGTTTTAGCATCATGTACTTTACTGTCTAGTTTTGCCCCATTAAAAAAAAAAAAATCATTGCATTGCATAGATTATGCATTTACTTGAAAAAGTTTAAATATTCACTTACTTTTTCTTGCCACTAGTTGATTGATTGATTGATTGATTGAAAGGAATTTTGAAAATTGAGGAATAATTTAAATAGACGGTTTATGGCAATGAAAAGGTTTTGGAATGGTAAGTAGACAAAAAGAAAAAATGCTTTGTTTTCACTATGTTTGAATGTTACACAGACAGCAGTCAAATCAGAAAATAATAAAATGAATTAGTATATAAATTAGAGCTGCACCTCTCTATAGATAATGCTTCCTTCCTCACTATTTTTTTCTCTGTTCTCTTTTCAGGTTATGCAAGCCGCGAAATGCCCAACAGATGAGCTGTCGTTGACCAACTGTGCCGTCATCAGCGAGAAGGAGCAACAGTTTGAAGAGTGAGTGGGATTTCCTCAGCACCGTTTGTGTTTCAGACCAAAGGCCTCAGTAGTTGTGTTACATATTAGTCTGCGTCATCTTAATGCTGATGAGTGGGATTCACTTGTGGCTTTCAACACAGTCTCAGAGTGATCTTTCACATGGTAAATGCTCCTCGGTTTCCTTTTGGTGTCTTAGTTACTCCTGCACTAAGCATTGAGTTGGTATCTGAGCTTTAGTCTGAGCTGTTTGCAGAAACCATGGCAACTTTCTTGAGGTATTTGTACAGATCAGTTGGATATTTATTAAATACAGTTGCAGTATTAGTTCTGTAGCTTTTGTTCACACTTATGTTGAATGGCTTTAGCATGTTTGGCATGTTTTGACATTTTAACCTGTCTCACTGTTCAAATAATGAAGAAAAATGAAGAAATACGTTTACTCTGTTCCAGTTTTCTGTGCAGAGACTGACAGTGACTCAGATTTTACCCACATATATAAATAACATAGTAAGAAACTATTAAAACTATTAAAAACGAGAGGGGCTATTGATGGCGTTTTATATAAGACATCAATATGTTTTTATTGTACTGAGGTATTTTAATATGGAAATATATTTACAGCAAACTGTGTTTGCTCAGTTGTCACTGAGGCTGATGAGCTTACGACATGTGATATGTTGCTCAGGATATGTTGCTGTGAGCTCAAAGTTATGGTCCATGCTCGCTGAGAAAGATGCAGTTTTGTTTTTTTATATTACATTGTGTTGGCAGCACAGTGGTGTAGTTATTATTATTATTATTATTATTATTATTATTGTGTCAGAGCTGTGGAAAACTGAAATAGTTTTACAGCACTGCAGACAATAGCATAACCTTGTTAAGTAGGATTGAAGAAGGTAGGATGTGATGAAGAAATTGTTGCACATTTAACATTTAGGTTCTCAAGTAAAACTATAACAACATGTTTTGTACCACAATTTTTTTTCCTTTCTTCTGTCTTATTTCAATGCAGACACGTGACTGTACGAATTTTATCCCACAAGTACGTGTTCACCCTGAAGGCGCATCCCGGTGTTAACCTCGGAACCATCGCCTTCAGTCTGCCGCAGGTACAAGTGGTACAGTGTTTGAGAGCAAAACAACCCCTGACGCACTGTTGTCAGTAATTTCGCTAATGCTGATGATAACTGTTATTTAACTCACTGTTTAACACCAAGTCATTTTTCCAGGACAAAATGAATAAAAACTTGCCATATGTAACTTATCATTATTCTTCAGTCCTCGATGCATCCTATACAATTAAATATGGCCATCTCTGCATTTTCTGTCTTCTTATTTGACACAATAGCATCCATTTTTCTTTAAAAAGCACAGGTGAACCCTGGTGTTGAAGGCAGCAAACAGTAACATTTTTTCTGCAAGCATTACATAGTTTTTTATAACCTGATATTCTTTAGGTCCAGTTGTTCTCCACGTGAAGCCTTTTTGTGTGGTTGTCTGTGGGCTCATTGCATGGACCTCTCCGATTGTCTGATTCTGTTTCTTGCTGCTTTTTCCTCTTTTGCCTTGCCTTTCTCTCCCTGCTCTTCCTTCGTCTATAAACTTGGCAGCCACAACGGCACACAGGTACTACTGTAACCTCCTCAAGACGGTCTTATTTTACCACAAGAACATCTACGGATTGAAAAATGTCATGTTTGATATAGCAGCCAGTGCTGGTTGTCATCTCAGAAACATGACTTGTGCATAAAAATAGTGTATTTCAGAGTAAAGAAAAGTTGTAAAATAAGACCCTGCTGCAGAGGAACGTTACACTGATGTCTCTGTGAAACACGTAGTGATATTTGTAGAAAAGCTTTGTTTTTAACCTATGGCCTGTTTTCCAGTTTAATAATGTGTCCTGATAGAAATGGCATGATAAGATATGGAACTGAATCACTTTCTCTTTTCTGCAGAGAAAATGGGCTGGCCTATCGATTGGACAAGACGTTGAAGGTAAGCTTCATGTTTATTGCATAAGACTGGTGATTTTCTTAATTTTTCTTATTCACCATAAATCCAGCGAAAAAGACCAAACAACAGTGACTTTATGAAGCACTGGTTATGTACAGTAGCAAAATCTTATCTTATTCCAGTGTTGTCCAGAAGCTATTAAAAATACATTGACCACAATGTGTTGGTCAGTCCCACATACACCATATGTACTATCAGATGTAAATTGTCCCCTACTATGCCCCCACAGTTTGTTAGTTAAAAAAGTCATTCTTACTTTTGACCAGGATTTTGCAAGTAAAACGAAAAGTTAGTGCGTTTAAACTTATTCATATTTAAAGCTGAACTCAGCAATAATCTCACATTTCTGCAGCACGTCTATGAAACATTTTGCTATCCTTTCAGCCTTTTGTCATTACTGCCATTAATTTGTCATTTGTTGATTTGTAGCGACTGACAGTCTCTGTCTTATCACTGAATGTTTGCTGTGTGACAGACACCCCACCACAGTAGAAATATAAGCATCTCTGACACCAGACTTCCAGACTTTGAAGGATTCATGCAACTTACATGTGACCGACTTGAAAGGCTGTGGCATAAGACTAAGTTGACATCTGATTACTAATTGTACGTTGGGTTTGGGGGGGTTTGCTATTATTTAGATGTCATGTGGGAGTAGAGCGAACATAATTTGCCCGACAGCGTGAAAGACAGTATGACAGAATGGGCAGGAGGGTGTCACTGCACGTACAGTATGTCTGAGAGCCTGGCCAGCATCCAGAGAAAGAGAGGACTTGTTCTTTGATATAAAAGCATTTTGTAGCCCCTCAGGGCAAAGTGACCAGAGTGAAGGGTCCTATTATGACACTGTCTGCACATCAGGAGTAAAAAGCATGAAAGAAAATATAATCCTTTGACTGAAGAAACCAGTAAGCTTCATCTTCTATGCAATAGTCTTGAATACAACTGCAGAGCTGTTTCTTTTTATTACATCTTCATATGATTTCATGCAGACTTATCTGTGTAAGTCTTCCATTGGAAAATATAAATATTCAGTTTCCATAACGGGTAGCATTTTAGCAGTGTCTGTGACATGATTAATGAAACAGCGTTGCCTGGCAGCAGTGGAAATATCAATGCAGTGTGGAAGTAAGCTACTTACAGTATATCTCATTTCCATAATGAGGCATTAGCAGCAGTTTGCAAACGTGCAGGTGATTTGAATAGTAAAAAGATGCCACAGATCATATTCAAATCAATAATTGCCTTCTAGTTTGCACTTTCTGTTTCTCACACTTTGGGGAAAAAGAGAATCACTCTTTGATTATAAGAGCTTGCTAATAAGGCATTTATTGATTTGGTGACCAGACCAAATGTACTAATGAGCTTAGACTCTGCTGGTAGTTGGTGTCTAACTAAACATAAACAGATAAAACATGTCAGCGATACTGTGATGTTTAGTTGTAATGTAGCTTTTTAAATTGTTATTCTAAAGTCTGCAGAAAGTGGTCTTGTGAAAACCAGTTCCCTTACTTGTCACACACTGAAATCATATTTATAATTAAATCTACACTCTTGAATATTTTTAAATTAACAAAATATTATGTTAAAGCTTTTGCATGTAGAGATGAACCCACAGAAAAGAATCTCCCATCTCTGTTTGTTTTTTAAACAGAAAAGCTCCAACACCTACAGAAATGTACGTGCATGCTTAAATCAGCAACTGATTGCTAACACATCCACTGTAACTTTAAAAGCTCATTATGCCAAATGTTTCATTTTGAGCTTGTTCCACTTTGCCCAAGTGGCCACATAAATCAGTTTAATTTCATTTTAATACAGCACTGATAAATGAGGAGTAAATGGGACACACACACTGGAATTTGACCATGCTATGGATAGCTGGGTCTTCGGATTCTAAATGTTGTAACAGAAATGAGAGTGGTTGTCTAAACTATAAACCTAACAACCATTTTTCTCACCTGTAGTAACAAATTACAAGTTCGACAAGGCCAAACAGTGTATAAGCACCATGACAGTGGAGATCGACTTTCTGCAGAAGAAGTGTGTGGACAGCAACCCGTACGACTCCGACAAGATGGCCATGGAGTTCATCCAGCACTTCAACAGTCAGGCCTTCAGTGTCCGCCAGCAGGTGATTGGACCTTTTATTAACAATGAGTTGATCTAAACATTCACTCAATAAAATAGAATGAATGAATTAAAGTTTATAGCAGTGGGAATATTCTTATTCGTCTTTACATTTTTAAAATGAAAAAACCCTGCCCAAAACGTTTAAGCTTAGTGAAGCCTTCTGCCTTTGTTTTTCATTTCTCCTGTTTTCGTTTCATTTTTTTCTCCTAGCTTGTGTTTAGTTTCTGTGATAAGCTGTTCGGCTTGTTTATAAAGGACATTGAAGCCATGGACCCCAGCATCCTAAGAGGAGGACAGGCACCTGACAAGAAACAGAAGGTACCGGGAGAGTCATAGTCACTGCTCCATAATGTTCACACCTCCTTTCTGTACCATCAGAGGTGTCTACATGTAGCTTGGAAGTTGCAAATTTTAATAAACACGGTTTATTTAAACCTTCTCCATGTTGTTGAAGTGTTGAGTTTTACAGGGTGTATCTTACACAGTTTACTGTATATACACTGTGACATCTTGCTAGCTGAGTACACATAACTATTGATTGTCCTGTGAAGCAAATCAGTTTCTTTGTTTGTTTTGCCTCAGATTGAGATCGGTTTGTTGTTGGGAAACAGTCAGGTGATTTTTGAGAAGTCAGAGACCTCGTCCATGACCCTGGTCGGTGAGTATCAGCAAAACACACTGTTCTTACAGCAGTTTTCTATTTTCATCTTTTACAAAAGGAGAGCACTTTATTTCAAGTTACCATCTATGTTTCATTACTTAGAAAAATTTAAGTTGAACCTTTGTGGGTCTGGTCTTTGATTAACAGCCAGTGTTATATATACATATATATATATATATATATAAAAATGTGTAAGGATTAGGGATATTCGGCTTTCGGGTGAAATTTCAGGATGAACCTAAAATGCACTATAACCTTTACAGGTGAACTTAAT
>JAUMHL010000012.1:17038165-17059287 GCA_032362345.1 Sandelia bainsii | reverse complement strand
GCCCTACTTTCATGATGTAATATCACTGTAGTGTGAACTTTTTACGTTTTCCATAAATTTCACCCGAAAGCCAAATACCCCTAACTTTTTGTGAGTAGTGTATATGTGTATATATGCTCACAGCTAGTGAACTGCAAAAACCTTTTAAAACCATTTATTAATTTAAAACAAGTATTATTACTTTACATTATATCTGGTCTTTAGGACAATTTTCTATAAAACCACAAGGGGGCACACTTTACACATTTTGCATGGCTTGCTTTCTCCTTCACATGTCGTTGTCAGAAGCACTGGTTGTGTGACATGCAGTTTGTCTTCATATCAAGGGTCAAATGTACTTTATTTTACTTATCTTACTTCATCCTGTCTTTTCTCAAATTAGGAAGTCTCTATTACCTACGTTATTTTGTAACCCTAAAAGATTTTTTTTCAAAACATACAAAAATGGAACAAAAACAGCTTCTGGCACTTCAGTTTAAGACAGATGAGTTAGAACTGTTGATGACGCCTGTAGAGAAATGCCATGTCACTGTGTTGGTCCTTAAAGCTGCTTGAAATTGCTTGGCTAACTGCAGCATCATGTTCCAGGGTAGCATGACTAAGTTCCACTTGTTGACATGTGGTTGATTGTGTAAACACAATAAAAGAGCAGAACAGTATTAAAGGTTATCCTAAAGCTTGTGTAATACACTTTTTCTATCTTAAGTTAGATTAGAAACATTGCCTATATCACGGTTATCGGACAATCAAGATAGCATCAAGCATCGAACAAAGGAAATGAGCACCACTGTATGCGTAGAAGCAGATGAGAAATGCTCTTTCAGCTTCTCTTGCTGTATCTGTTTAATTTGTATTTGTGTCTCACCCCTCCAGGGAAAGCCAAGACCCGAGAGTCCCGTCAGTCCATCATCACTCCTGACTGGAACTTTGAGAAGATGGGTATTGGAGGCCTTGACAAGGAGTTTTCTGCCATCTTCCGTAGAGCCTTCGCCTCACGAGTCTTCCCTCCAGACATAGTGGAACAGATGGGTGAGTTCTACTCTGTCTGTCCCACCATCACTTATTCATTTGTTTGTTCCTGCTGCAACTCCTGAAGACGATTTTATAAGATTGTGTAGGTTTTCATCCATGACTTCAATAAAAGTCTCTCCAAAAATGTTTACTCCAAGCACAAACATACACAAATCTTTCCACCCGCACTGTCTCTAAGTTCAGCACGGGGAAGTAAAATGGACGACCATTTCCTCTGTGCACATTTCCAGTGTGTAACTCATTCATCTTTAGGGATGTGTCACTTTAATCTTTCACCAACAATAAGACAAATTATACAGCTTGTGATCCTTAAATCAACATTAAAAAAATAATAAAAGTAATGCCTTTGAGAAATGTATTGTTGCCTAAATCAGCTAAATTTACAATTAACTGTCAAGGCATGTTTATCTGCGGTACCTTGATCATAACTTAAAACTCTGGCATGCCCCTCACAATGATCCTTGTATACACTCATTAATAGATCTTTGACAGCTGTCAGATGACAGTGATGATCCACTTTTCAAAGGGCAGCGGTTCATTCTAATTAAAGCCATCAGGTCGTTTTCTTTGTGACTCGCACACAAAGCTCTCTCCTCCCACACACACATGCACGCAATCATGTTCGTCCTAATCCCTGCTCCCAGACCTAGAAGTCTTGTGAAAACCTGCTGTAAGGAAATGTGAGCTTGGCAAAAACACACATAACTCAAACCTGGTACAAAGTGCTCAGGGCCTGTGGCAGTGTCCAGCAGTGTGTGAGCTGACCTTTAACCGTGTGGTTGTGCGCAGCAGTCGGCCTTTGGCTGTGGCCAGCTGGCGGCTGTAATGAGATGGCATGCCCTGATAGAGCGTCCAGCTAAGGGTAAAGCTGTAATTGACAGGCGTGGGGAGCAGGGAGTCCAGGTGCTGACAGAGACATTGTGTGCATGTGTACGTAGGAGCAAAAGTTTAAAAGTTTCACCTCATTTCCCCTTTGCTCACAGAGAGGTGAAGCAGACGGACAGAAGCTTCACTGCTTTATCTTCCAAACCCCGACACAACCACACCACTTTTCCCCGCTTGGCTAAAGAAGCCATCCCCTCTTCCCTCCACCACCACCTGTCATCATGGCTGCTTTTCCTTCAGCAGGCCCGAATGGCAGCTTAGATGGTTATCTGGGGCCTCTCAATTAGTGTGGGCTAAATGTCATTAAGCAGGTGCAAAAGTCAATTAAAAGAGCCACAATGTGAACAAGGTTTAGTGGTGAGTTTAAAAGGAGAAAATCACAAGTGTTATCCATGCAGTAGATTTCTCTGTGCATGTAGACAACTGGACAAACTGATTATTCTGCCTTGATTTCCAGTTGACACATGTTTTCACTTGCAATAAATGAATTGCCTTTACACTAAAGTCTGGACACTGAAGTTCCTGTTTATTATCACCACCACAACAAGAACAGAGTGATATTTCAAGCACACTGCTCTTCGTCAGACAGATAACATGACACAGGTGCACATATTTTGAGAATGATAGGTCATGGTTAACATAGGCAAGTGAAAGTGTTACTATGAAAGCATAATTTATCAAAACAGAGTCAAAAACAGTTATTGATTGCACAGAACAAGTCCCCACACTTTTTTTTGTGATTTGGATTTAAAAGTTCTCTGTTTAAAGATTTTGAAGTTTGATTTGAGTTTTACAACCAGTAGAAAGTAGTAGTAGAGTTTAACCTGAGCTCCTCTGTCCCTGGCTGTGCATGTGTGTCTCCAGGCTGTAAGCATGTGAAGGGAATCCTGCTGTTCGGACCCCCAGGCTGTGGCAAAACCCTGATGGCACGACAAATTGGTAAGATGCTCAAGGCCCGGGAGCCAAAGATTGTCAACGGTCCCGAGATTCTCAACAAGTACGTCGGAGAGTCTGAGGCCAACATCAGGAAGTTGTTTGCAGACGCAGAGGACGAACAAAAGAGGGTGAGGGAGGCGTTCGTTACAGGATATATAAACGTGCAACCACATAAAATCACCAGTTTTTATGAAAACATATTTACTTTACTGTTTTATAAACTTGCGCAAAGCAGAGCAAACATGAAAACTCCACATGGTAGTTCCAGATAGATGACCTGCACTACAACTTTTCTGCACATCAGAAAAAAGCTGGTTTGTTTAAAGTCTGTTCTCAATGGGGGGATTTTCCAGTTATGCTTATGAAACACAGATAAGGACACTGATTATCTAAACAGACAAAAACTAATTTCTCCAGGAGTGGAGAGATTTGCCCTTTAGTCAGGCATAGCTGTAATAACTTTGGTAAAGTTCTGGTTGATGACGGTTGGTTTGGACAGTGAGGCACTAGCACTGAGCCTCACTCTTCACCACCTAATGAGGGGCTGGGTTTTCTCTGACCTCTTATTAGACCTCCCTACACACACACCATACAGTGTGTAATAAGCACAGCTCCACACCTGCTTCAAATGCTACGTCTGAGACTGACAGGTCTGTAGATGGAGAGATAACCCCCCACCCTGCAGCTCTGCCGCTTTTTCCATCTGTCTCTATGTCGCGGGTCAATACTGATGTTCAAGTCAATATGAAAGAAGATCATTGGCAGCGACTTTGTCTTTTGCTTTCTCAGACAGAATGCAGTTGATGAGAATGATAATTTGATTTTATGTGTAAAATTGAATGTCCTGCTTGAGAATCAGGTGCTACCCCTTTTAATAGTCATATTAGCAGAGGGGGTGGTCAACAAAGGTCCTCTGCCTGACATACAGTATATACCTTAAGGTTTTAAATGCTGCTTTCTTGTACAGGAACTAAACCAGATTGTTGTAAAATGTCAGAAATACAAGAAGAAATTCAAAAATCAGAAATTCTGTTACAAGCTTCCTCTTTTGTTTCTCGGTAATGTCAAAACCAGAAGGTGCATGAGTTTTTTAAGGAGAACTATTTACAAAATGTTCAGTTGTTTAAGTGCAAACTTCACAAGGTCATGCATAACGTCCGAGTCCCTAGTTATTCTAACCTGTTTAGTCTATAAACCTTCCATTTTAAATCAATGTAATTGAAAGTTAATGGAATTATATTGATTTTGAAGTGGAAAAAAGTGGAAGATCACTTATTCTGCATGTTTAGGCAAAGTTACACTGGGCGGTGGGGTGCTCCATTCAGGGACAGTGCAGAGTGCAGGTCATCTGTATTTCAAAAGTCCCACAAAACCAAAAGTTAAAAAAACTGAGGGATAAACTAAACTGTGGCTCTAAAACAAAGGTCTGAAAGATGTCACTGCTGGTGCAGGCAGAGGTAAGCGACACATTACAGTTCATACATTAGTCCTTTTTTCATTTTTCTCTCTGTCTCTCTGTCTCTCTCTGTCTCTCTCTGTCTCTCTCTCACAGCTTGGTGCCAACAGCGGCCTTCATATCATCATATTTGATGAGATCGATGCGATCTGTAAGCAGCGTGGCAGCATGGCAGGCAGCACAGGCGTCCACGACACCGTCGTCAACCAACTGCTGTCCAAGATAGATGGAGTGGAGCAGCTCAACAATATCCTGGTCATAGGTGCAAACACACATATATAAACTTAGCTTTTACAATTGATACTTTATTGATTTTCTCCTGTTTATGCAAAGTATAATATTACTTAAAATATCATAGACTCATCAGTGTCATACCTGAACATCTGCTCCATATCTCATCTCCCCTGTACATCCTTTTCTTCTGCTTTCCCTCCTTTTCTCTATCTGTCCATCTGGTCCTCCCTCAGGTATGACCAACAGGCCTGACCTGATAGATGAGGCTTTGTTGAGGCCAGGAAGGCTGGAGGTAAAGATGGAGATTGGTAAGAAGTGAAGAAACACACAGAGAAGGTTTCACACAACTGTTAACTTCACACAGTTTTTCTCAGGCTATTCACAAGTGGATCAACCTGAAAGTAGCAATTTATTGTTATTATAGTGTGTATATATATATATATATAGTTATTGTTAGAAAGAGTTAACATGTTACTGCGACAATTTATTTAAGTAAACATCATCTTTATTTCAGGTGCTTTTTAGTTATTGTTCTCTTTTCAGCCAAGGATGAAGAAAATAGTATTTCAGTCAAAGTGTCCTTAGCCAGTGCACTTAAGCCACTTAAGACTTTTCTCAGTGAGGTAATTCAGTGGCCACTTTCAGCTGAACACTGTTAGTGTGGGACTCTCTTTGTTCAAAGTACAGTAGTACAGAAGCAGGACACCTTATAACCAAATGTTTGTGGATTAATTTGGCATTAAAACTCCTCTATTCTTCCCTTTCTTCTGTCAGGTTTACCGGATGAAAAGGGTCGTATTCAGATCCTCAACATCCACACTGTTAGGATGCGTCAGAATGACATGCTGGCAGGTGATGTAGACATTAAGGAGCTCGCTGTGGAGACTAAAAACTTCAGCGGTGCTGAACTGGAAGGTCTAGTTAGAGCTGCACAGTCCACTGCCATGAACAGACATATTAAGGTCAGAGTCCTGAACACGTTCATACTCTGTTTTTTGTATGTGCCCATCTCTGTTTGACATTCTCATTATCAATTAGTCTGCTTTTTCCAATGAGTCCTTTACAACCACTTAGAGTCAAAAGTTTTTGTATTTGTGCTTGGGTTGTTATCCAGTCAGCAGTCCACAGCCAAAAGACATTTAATTTGTGAGTGATTTCCTCATATTTCGAAGGCTAAGAACTATGAAAATGTTGGATTTCAGCTTCCTGAATGACAATTTACAATTATTAAAGTTCTGTTTCAGTAATGCTCTCTTGATTGAATAACTGATGAACTGACTCGTTGTTTCAGCTCTACTGTGAGTGTTTATAGTATAATAAAATTACACGAATCCATACTTGCTCTACATCAGATAAGTATAGAAATCTTGAGATCCAAAGTCAAATTTGTAACTGTCTACTCAGATCTTTTATGTTGCATTAATCATGCTTAAAAATGCTTAACATATTTTAAAAAAAGTCTTGACAGAAATAGCGTGTTGTTTTGTTGGGTTTAAGGTGTAGGCCACACACTGGATGAGCGTGATATATTAGTGTGTATAGTGTCCGTTTAACTAGCCACCCAGGTGAAGAAGGATTAGGCAGAGAACCCAGGTGTGTGCTCCCTCACTTACAGTAAGTGTTTTATCAGGTGCATTGGCTCAAATCTATATAACTCAGTGGGACGCACAGATAAGGTGAAGTTCTCATCTGTTAAATGTTCTGCCCCCACAGACACACACACACATATACACACACACACACACTCACAGAGCAGCAGATATTGGAGGGTGATGATAAATGACAGACAGGGGCCTTACACATGTCTGATGGCTGTGACGTTGTTCTTCACTCCTCTAAGCTCTTATTCTTCTCGCTGTCTGACCTTTCTGCTCTGAGGGAGCATATTGTCTCCTGTCTCATTGTGCCATCTAAATGTGCAGCACTTCATGTGATGGATTTCACTAGCAAAGGCACAGAGTTCATCCAGTAATGAAAATAACGCATTATTTCTCTCAACTTGTTTTGTGTATGTGCTTATGTGTGTTACAGGCCAGCAACACAGTGGAGGTAAATATTGAGACTGCAGAGAAGCTGCAGGTCAGCAGACTTGACTTCATGGGCTCGTTGAACAATGACATCAAACCTGTAAGTTGCTGCAAAACTGTCTCTTCTATTTGTCTTCTATTTCTGTGTTTAAAATGTTTATTTATAACCTTAAAAAAAACTGACTGTACAGTTGACACAGGACAACCTAAAAGGGTTGGTGTTAAGCCTGAGTAACTGAAGATGACACAGATGAGGATCTTATCAAACTGCACTGGTCTTTACCAATAATCTTTTCTTCCAGAAGGATTTTAGCTGTAATGGCATTTTGGACTAAAAAAGATCAAGTATAATGCAGTTTGTGCTTTTCTACGTGTGAACGATAACACTGGTGCTTCATTTGTTTAAATAGGGCCTTGTTCAATAAAGAGTATTTCAGAAATTATTTTGGCTATGTGTCTCCTCTGTCTGAGTCTCACATATATAAGTAGAAGTATTATTCCAAATACTGTAATATCTTGTAATTTATTTATATATTGAATTTACCATAGGCTTATCTGCAGAAAGCACTCAGTTGATCATCTTTCTCAC
Organism: Sandelia bainsii; assembly: GCA_032362345.1. NCBI lineage: Eukaryota > Metazoa > Chordata > Actinopteri > Anabantiformes > Anabantidae > Sandelia > Sandelia bainsii. Next base: position 17,052,128 of record JAUMHL010000012.1, on the reverse strand, counting down.
TTGACCTCACACATGATCACACTCATCGTTTTCCTCTCCAGGCTTTTGGTACCAACCAGGAGGACTACGCCAGCTACATCATGAACGGTATCATCCAGTGGGGCGACCCAGTGTCTGCGGTCTTGCAGGACGGGGAGCTGCTGGTGAAGCAGACGAAGGACAGCGACCGCACACCCCTGGTCTCTGTGCTTCTTGAGGGTAGAACACACACTCTCACACACTCATTCATACTCAGAGGCCATCTGACAAATAATTTGTATTGTTGCTAATAATACAGTGATTTATGGTTGTTCTTCACCCTCAGGCCAACCCAACAGTGGCAAGACAGCTCTGGCAGCTAAGATCTCTGAAGACTCCCAGTTCCCTTTTATCAAGATCTGCTCCCCTGACAAGATGATTGGACACTCTGAGATTGCCAAATGTCAAGCCATCAAAAAAGTAACACTCATCATTTAACGCGTCTTGACATTGAGATACAAAACAAATTTAATAATTTCCAGATCTAGAACAAATTTGATTTGGATTTTTAGAGCGTATGTACAGTTGTTGAAAATGCATCTGCAGCACTGGTGCACCTGGCTGATGTCTACTGCGAGTCAGCTTCATGACTCGCAGTAGACGTAAAATTTAAACGTAAAAAACGTAAAAAGTTTATATGTACCCTTTTCAAATCCAGACCGAGAAACGGTAACAAATATCATAAGAAGACAGTTTGTTTTGGCACTATCTGATTGTATTCTTTTCCTTTTTGAAAGATTTTTGAAGATGCCTACAAGTCCCAACTGAGCTGTGTGGTTGTGGATGACATTGAACGTTTATTGGGTGAGACCACAGTTTACACTCAGACAGACCCACAAAAAACAGAACTAAAATAAGCTGGAGCTTAAACTGAAGTTATAAAATTATGTCTTGATTTTTATATGAAATGGACAATGGCTTACAGTAAATGATCTGTTTCGTCAGACTACGTCCCAATCGGACCTCGTTTCTCCAACCTGGTCTTACAAGCTTTGCTGGTACTGCTGAAGAAACCTCCTCCAAAGGTAAAAAAACCCTGCACAGGCAGACTCTTTGTGGGGTTGCTAGTCCTCATGTGGCAGAAAGAGGGCAGCAGATCTTGATGGATGCCAGCGCAAAGGCTTGTAAGGAATTGTTGGAGGTCTTTGGCTGCAACTGGCATGTGTGTGAGTGTATGGTTATTAACTAGTGTTTTGGTCCAGGCCTGTTGTGCTCACAGTGAATGGTGGTGGTAGAGACCCATTTCTCATAGTTTCTTTGGTTGTAGGTGTGTGTGTGTGTGTGTGTGTGTGTCTGTTGTTGATGGGTTTGTGAATGAGAGTATAGCTCACTATATGGCTGCATGTGCATGAGAAGTGGTGCGGGGCCTGGTGTTGAATGCCTGGCCGCAGTGCTCCTCTGGGGTTGTAAAGCGCTGGGCCCAGCGGGGTGCCTGGGGCCGGGGGAGGCCAGGGGGACACGGAGGAGAATGGGTTCTGTGAGAGAGCCAGGACCTGGCAGCACCACCGCCTGTGTGGCACCTCATCTGCATGCAGCATCACAACCCCCCACACCATGGGGGGGCAGCCGGCAGCCATAATCCCCCTGTCTACTCGCCACTCCTCTGCCTCTCCTCCTTGGTCTTCTTCCCCTGGTCCTTCTCCAGCTCATCGGCTTAGTGGAGCTACAATTCTTTTGCTTCTCCTCTTTCTCCTCTTCTCATGTTTGTCGTCTCTCCTGTTGTCCTCTGTTGTTTTATGTTGTGTTGTTCTCTCCTCACTCCCTCTCTTGCGTCTCCTCTTCCCTTCTTTTCTCCGTAATCTGCTCCACTGTGACTTAAAGAAATTCAGAGAATCCCCAAAGCTCCTATTTACATCCATAACATAGACAACATCCTCACGTTGGCAATAACTCTGTGTAACAGTAACACTTAAACTCAAGACAGGAAACATTTAAATGAAGTGGCACCTAGTGCTTAAAAAATAGCCCTCTGATGAAATTAATACCACTAGGTTATGGAAAAAGGGACACATGACTTCACAGGACTCTTCCCACCTGGCAAATGATCATTTTAATTTCCTCTCTTATATTAGAACAGAAACAACTTGGTTCAGTTCTGTTCACCTCCAGAGCTCAGAGGGGATTTTATTCCTGCCAGAGGTTGTTCTAAGTGTTCACATTATGGTCGTTCGATGGTGCCTGTAGCATCTCTTATTTAATTTTGAATTTTTTTATGCACAGAGCTTTTACTATGGCACTTTTACTCCATCATTTTCCAGCTTGTTCTCGTGGAGTTAAGTGATTTCCCACATTTCTAAAATTATGTTGAAATGGCCGTGTAGAACAGAATTTTATACTCTGAATTTCAAGTTTCTTTCATTTATATTTTCATTTCTACTGTGCTGTTACTGTTCTTGTTGGTGCCTTTCCTTGTTTACAATCAAATTAGTCAAATAAAACAGTTAAATCACACTGTGAACTGGACTCTTTGTTGACTGGATTTATGCTTAAGTGACATTAATCTTTGTTTCCAATGTGAGAATTTATTTTGTTTGAGTCTTATTAACCTATTTCTAATATGATCTGGATATCTGGAGTGTAAAAGTGGTTGAATTAATAAATTAAAGCTCGGCTCATATTTGCTTCTTTTCCAGGGTCGTAAGCTGCTGATCATCGGCACCACAAGTCGTAAAGACGTCCTCCATGAAATGGAGATGTTGGATGCTTTCAGCACCACCATCCACATTCCCAACATCTCAAGGGGAGAGCAGCTGGTCGAGGCCCTGGAGGTAAAAGGACACACCTAAACAAGCACATGCTGAATGGATTCTGTAGCATTTCTAAACCTCAAGCTTAGACTTTATACATGCTAATCCACTTTTACACAGACATGTTTCCAAAATCTTTGTCACATGAAATGTATCAGTACTTAAAATCAACGAGAATGACATTTACTTTGTCAGCAAAAATGTTAAAGCTCTTCAGTCTAGACTGAGTTTTTGTTCATATCTTATATACTGTTCTATGATTTGACATTTTTATTGAGTATTTCTGAATGCATTTCCCAAATTTAAATATCAAATTTACCAATTTAAATCCCATGTTAATGGCTCTCCCTTTTTTTTCCACCTTCTCTCCCCAGCAACTGGGCAGTTTCCAGGAGACCGAGCGGGCCAGCATAGCTAAAGCTGTGAAGGGCCAAATCCTGTGGATTGGCATAAAAAAGTTGCTCATGCTGATAGAAATGGCTGCACAGGTGAGAAAGACATATTTTATATTTGCGGTTTAGTGGCTGTAGTGCTTATAATTCTTGTCTAGTGACATCTTCATCATACTCAGCATTCATTTGTGTCTTGTGCTAATTAGCAAAACAAGAAGGGTGAACATGGTAAGCCTTGCATATTTGCAGTTAACTGGCTGGTATGACTCTTATGACTTTTTTTTTTTTAACTAAAATTAAAAATAAAGATGCTGATGATTTTATGATGCTGGTACAGCTCAGTGTAGTGCTCCTATTAGACAGTCCTCACTTTTTAAATAAATTCAAAACACACATGTCAAATTGGTTCATCTTTAGTATTATTGTTTTTCTAATAACGTGGTCTGAGCTCGAGCAGCCTGTCCCCCTCCCACACCTTCTTCCTCACATCTGGCTGGCATTCTCAACACTCAGCTGAATCTGCCTGTCACAAAAAGCTGTCATCTGTCAGCTGGAATTGAAACCTTGTGCGGCTTCGCTGTTGATTTGTTGAGCAGAAGGATCCAGTACATTTGTAGTTCACAAACCGTTCTCCAAAACGGTTGAGATCCAATATATTCATCGTTATGAAACCATGTTTTGCGCAGCTTTCCAAGTTACACTCATGTGTTCTGAATCAGAGGGAAGCTACTCATAAGAACAATCATACACACTTCATCGTTTTGGTGTATATACAATTTAGATCAGTCGTGACAGGGGCCAACAGACGGGGCATGTTAGACATGTACATTAAACCCATTTGATTCTGGAAACAAAAATGAATGCTGGATACCTGGCTTACTTTCAACACACCAGTTTCATGTAAGTACGGTAGGTATGAAATCTACTTCACCTTTTGCCTTTAGAGGTTTTGTGGTTTGGCCTAGAACTATGTTTTTGTGAGAGTCGCTGTTGAAAGTTGTGTAGTTATTTGTGTTTGCCCTGTATTTGAATTAAATTAAAGCATTGAAGGGGCCATATCCCCTGTCAGAATACTGTGTACAGTGATCAACAATGGCCTGTGACTAGTAGGCCCCTCCCTGCTAGTCTGGACGGTCGCCTGATGGGTTCATAGTACAGATTATGTTCGTATAGACGTTATTAATGCGTTGATCTTTGACGGTATGTGCGGTGGCGGAGTCAACCCGCGGCCCTGTTGATGGCACATGATTTGGCCCTCTGGGAAAACTAGTTGGTGACACTTGCAGCAGGTTAGGAGGATCAGTTTGACTGGTTCTGTAAGAAGTAGAGATGGTCGCACTCTGAGATGCAGTATTACTGAGGAGGTTTGGGATTTCAATAAGTTTCATATTTTTACATCAGGGAATGACGCCTTTATTATTCACTTTAATTCGTAACATTAGAAACATCCTCTCCAAAAGCGTGCGACTAGCATTGTTCCAGTTCTCACCTCTAAAACAAAAGGTTAAGTGAGGTAAAAAAAAGAGAGAGTGGAATTCAGGTCTGTGCCAGTGTGGCTCCAGAGGTGGTGACACCCCATGTAACACTGTCTCTGAAGAATTGAACCTTTATACTCAACATGACCAGACGTCTTGTGTTTTCATCACATTGCCTTGTTTTGGTTTGGTTCGGATACAAATATTCGGTTGGTGTTGGTTTGTCGCTGGCATGTTAAAATGATACTTTCTTGCCTTAAGCTGCAGTCAGACCAAAATTCGCCTGGTTAAATTTACTCGTGTGGAGCTGCCAAAAGCACAGTGGACTGGAAATAGCGTGAGTAAAGCTGTAAACACAAACTGTAGGAGCCAGCATGGCGAGGAGACTAACTACAGTCCACAGATCTCTAAATTATACTGTTTTTTTTATTTATTTTATCAAACACTGTACTGTCATGAATATATGTTAATGTTCTCTCTCACGCACGCACGCACACACACACACCGCAGCCAAACAGCTTCCTTTTTCCCTTTTGCTTGTGTTATTTAACAGTGCAGTTGTAAAACAGCAATACAGTAAAACCTGATTTAGTAAATAAGAGGTCAGTCCCAACTCCTCTAACAGACTGGGCATTTGAGAGCCTCCTGATTTGTCATCATCAAAGTCTGCATGAGATGCAAAGAGCAGGAACAATTTGTGACCTGCCGTGAACGGGACTTTGACCTCTGATTGGTTAAAAAGGGGGCACGTCTTTTAAAAAGCTTGCTGTTCTGTGAGTTTGTGTGACAGAAAGCTCTGACAGCCCCTCTCCACATTAAGTTATGGCGCTTATCTCTACTAAAAGTATTTGGAACAAAGTTACACACTATAGCTTTAGAGGTGCAGCGACCTAACTTACAGTGGCTGTCTGTGGTCTGTGCATACACAGTGACGGAGTTAATGCTAGTTGCAGGACAATCAGTTATTCAACAGGACTCAACTGTGTTCGTTTGATGTTATCAAGCTCTCTGCTCCCTGCAATACGTGGACAAATTGCTGTAGTTCAACAGCGCAGAGTCGCATCGGAGTGAATAAACTGCTGCAAGTGTTTTTAAATGTGATTGTGACTCTAGTTGTAGAATATCTTATGTGACTCAGACGTTGCGTAATAGGAAGTGATTTAAGCACATCCATATCATGTACTAAAAGTCACTGTATCGTGCCAGTTCTGTTTTTAATCCCCTTTTTATCCAAAGCCCCCCAACTTCATAAACATGTATCTGTTAAATATGAATTAGGATCTAAAAGACATTTTTCAAGTACAGCTGGCTGATGTGTATCATACAAACTGTATGATCCTAAGTTCCCTTAGAAAACCATGAATATTTGCAGCTTCTTCAGTACTCTGAAAACACAGATTATCTTTCTGAAGCCTACAGTGGTTTGTTCTTCTAAAAAATCATCTCTAGCAGCTTCCAAATAATTTATCTATAATTAACTGATAAAACCAGTAGCAGAAATTGGCCTAAATCCGACTTCAGGCTGGTGTTAATTTGTCCTCCTGACTGTGTGTCTGTGGTATGTCGATGATATGTACGGCCTGTTTGTTGAGGCTGGATGCTGTGTAATTGCTGTGGTATGCACAAATGCACCCCCACCCCCAAACACACACACACCCCATCTTGAGCCTGAAGAAGTATGAACCTGTGTTTGCCGAGACATGCTGCAAACTGCTACACACGCATACGCAGTTAGTCTTCTCTTTATCTTTTTTCCTCTCATTCCAGTGTTTCTGACGGCTCTCATGGCTTAACTATAGTGACTGCAGGCAATTCCAGAGGTACTGTAAGTTATTGCATAGGGTGCCATTAATTTTACTTCCTCTCCCCTCCCCTTCTCTACAGTGCTGTTTGTACGAACTGCAGCGTGAACTCCAGGAACTGCAACGATTGCTGATGTTTCACCACATCTCTCCTGGATTTCAAATGACACCAGGGCTTGTTCAAAATGTATTTTACTTAAGACGTAACCTGTCTGTCTTTTAGATGGATCCTGCCTACAGAGTGAGCAAGTTCCTGAGCCTATTGAAGGATGAAGGAGCGTAAGTATTCCTTTCCTGTTTCTCACCATTACTCCTTTGAGCAAGACGGGATCGTCAGTGACACTGAACACACTCGCACCGTGCACACATCTGTCACTTGTGTAGCAACAAATGGAGAAACTTAGAAGCACTGAATGTTTACATTTTGATTATTTTATCAAGTGTGATTAATAATAGACATTTTGTCTTTTTTTTTTCCTGCAGACTGGGTTCTGATAAATTTGTGGCCATCTAGACCGTGCGGAGCCACGTAGTGAAAAAGAGGCATCGTTCACTGGTAAGGCCTGCATCAGGCTGCATGGTCACATATCTGCTCAGCAGGAGGGAGGGGAAATCTGTAAACTGTGAATACAGTTCAGTATTTTATACACTCAAATATATGTAAAATATTTGTTATGCATTGGTTAACATTGGAGATATTTTGCATTTTGTATACCACAATAGTCCAGTCAAGAAATAGTCAGACACGTTTTTTAACAGATCCCCCCCCCCCCCAGAGTCCCATGTGTACACCGCAATTACATAAAACAATAAGCGGTGTCAGAGACGATTGTCAATAAAATCAGGTTGTTTGTCTTGTAACTGTTGAATTGTTGAGCCGTATCCCGGTTATTGTGACCCGAATCTGTACAATATTTAATTCATGGTTATACGATTATTATTCTCGCATTTTGCAAATGGCTAGTAAAGGGCAGGTTCTGAAATTTCTGAAGATATTTCTCTTTTTAAAGTTATCCAGGTGGAACAACAACAACTTGAACAACTTTTCAACTTGCAGTGAGAGCTCAGCCTCAGAGACTTATGGTATAGTTAGCACACAGCGTGCCTAAAAATAGGTCGACTAGACAGGTGCTCTCTTGCGGCAGCGTGTCTCCTTTGCCTGCCTGTCTCTCTTCACTTTTATTTGTCTCTTTTCACTCAGTTGCTGAGGAACGGAAGCCTGAAAGAGAGTGACAGGAGGAAGCGGGTGAGAGAGAGTTTCCATCTCTCTCTGCATCCTTCCCTCCCATCCCTGAAGCTCAGTGCACTACTCTCTCTTTCTCGCACTGCAGCTCTCTGCAGCAGAACCAACCAGGCAACCTCCTCCTCTTCAGCACATGTAAAATAAGAGAAATGAGCAGTGATCACGGCATCTGTGTATATTGCATTTGTGAAGACTGGTGCTGTAATCTCTGTGTGATGCCCTCAGCACTCCACTGGAAATGTATATGTAAAAGAGTCAAGGCAAAAAATCAATTTCAAATCAAGTAGATGTGCATGCACAAAGACTAATTATAATACTGTTTATATAGAGCTTATTTGTATGCACGTGTGTAATCTAATCATTCCAGGACACGACGGCTCGCAGTTAAAGATCTGACTTTGTACTCATGATACTTGCTTGTGTTGGACCTTTTTATTTTTATGAATAAATTAATTTTATCACAAACAAGAAGCTCTGTAGTATGTGAAATTAATAAAGAAATTCATTAGAAATATGCTTCAAAAGTTATCTTAGGGTGGAGTGATGTCGTTACCCCCTGTGAAGTCAGACTCATTGAAGAGTCTGGCAGCAAAAAAAAAACTAACACCTGAAGCGCTGCGCAGAGCGTGGCACAGTGCAGGACAGCGAGTGATCTTCTAGTGCTAGTTTAAGTTACAGTATTGTACCTTTAAGGTCGTGTGATAATTCCAGTTTTCAAGTATTCTCATAATCATGACATGTAGAAATCCTCAAAAGTGTCTTATAATTATGCATAACCAGCGTAATCATTTCATAATTATGTGAAATGAGGCATCTCATAATGAGATGAACCTACTCAAACATTTGAGGTTAACCTCCAAAGCGTCTATGTTGAGTAATGATTGTACAACTCGGCAAAGAAAAACCCTGTCAGCCATGTGCTAAGTAGCTACTGCAGCATTGTTCAGTTGGCTACAGAGAAAGCAGTTCCTCATCCAGCCCTCCATGAATGCAACCCAAAAAAACAAAGAAGTTGTTTCAGGTATCGGATACTTCTCCCTCATCATGAACATGCTTCAAATGGAAATTTCTGTAAGTGTAATTAATAAAAACTATTGGACAATTAGCTGTGACTAATGCACGTGTGACCTCATCTGAATTAACCATCTTTAATTTTATACCAGATTTTTTGGGGGCAAGAGCTGCCATTATTCTATATGTTTATTACTGTATGCATCCATATCATATGTGTAAGTCTCAATGTATGTGAAGTAGAGTCAAAATGGACTGATGTATTTCTGTAATTTTGAGCAACAAAGGATTTCTACTGCACAGAGGAATACTATATATCATTACTGTCCTTGGTCTCTTCATGGATATCGCTGTCAATAAGAAAAACCAAACAGTGTAACAAAACTTTTTCTGAATCCACGCTCCATGTTTATTTTAGCGGTGAGGTTGTGTGTGTGTGTGTGTGTGCGCATCTGGCTAAGAAGCAAAAAGCACGAGACAGTTTTGTTCTTCAAATATATAATCTTAGTTCAGTCATACAGATATATACATTGTATAATAAATAATATTTATAAAAACATAACCTTTACGATTATAAAATAAAAAGGGAATTATTCACTTTAAAACATTTGTACAAAACTTTGGATATAGCAGGAGAAGTAGGGCTTGGGTGTCGGAGGGGAACTGAACAGAAAGATAGGCCCAGGTAGGCAGGGCTGTGTAGATGATGACGCAAACGCTAAGCTATGTCACAAAGAGAGGACAGCCTACACACTACTCGGTAACATGTATTTTTGTTGTTGAATATAATTAATAGGAAGCAGGTGGGACTGTCAGAACATGTTGTGTGGAAACCTCTCACAGTGTGTTCCATCTTTCTGAAGAGCCAGCCTGCCGTCCATCCATCCATCCATTCATTCATTTTTCCAGCCACTTCTGTTTGTCACTGGCAGTCATCAAAGGCACACTCACAACACCCACATCTTGCATACGTACTGTAAACCACCCAGCTCCTGATGAAGTTTCCCCAGTTGTCTTGTTTCAGAATTCAAGAATTTACATGAACTGGAAGTCGTTCTTGGCCACCCAGAAATCACAGCTATTTTCCTCAGTTAACATAAAACGATTCCATCTTGTTGTCGGACTACACTGGGCTGACATCCATGCCTCTCTTCAGCAGATTGTACTATACTGTTCTCCTATTATCTTCTAAACCAGAAGAGTGAGGCAGAAATGTTTTTTGCGCTGACACTGACAAGGACACAACTTCACACAAATCAGGCTTCTTGAAAACCTCAACTGTCCATCTGAGGGAAAATCTAAACAGAAGGAAGGAAGGATGTGAATGCCAATCAGAACCTACTCTGCACTCAGGTCTCCACATGTCGTCACATGTCCCCCTTTTTGTTTTTGTTTTTCGTTTTGTACAGTGATAAAAGGAACAGTTACTGTAGACAAAAATCACTAAGAAGGTCCTGATGTATCCATGAAGTGTTAGATAAAAAGATCTCCAGATAGTCACTTTGCTCATAAGACCAGAATTCATATTAAACATGCTAAAGCTTGACTGGAACATGTCTGATGCATAAATGAAACGGCAATAAATTATCTTATACCCACTTATAGTATGATAAACACCATCTTCCACTGGTTGCTCTCCTTAAGTTTGAATAATACATAACTGCGTTGCATCGCACTTATGGAAATCACGAGCAATCGTGAGGGTGCCTGAATGCAGGAACAAACTTGTCACTCATAAGAACAGCTGGCGTGTAACAAAGGAGAATTTACTCGGATGAACAATGGTCAAATTTTTACCACCTGCAGTTATGTGTATCTGAATAGTGCATACATATACATGTGTAGGGTTGTTAGATAGTGGAACGAGCATGCTTGTTCGCACAAAGGCCCCCTCCTGCATACCTCCAGTCCCAGCCCATTGGTAATATTTCAGAAATGCAGGGCTATAAAATCAGGCTGTAGCATATATCTTCCAGGCTTCCCATTCGACTGGTGCAGTAGAGTCAGCAAGAAGTAGCAAAAACACTGAGGATCTCATCAGCTCAGTAGTTTAGAGAAAACAGGTTCTTCCAACTCCTCCTGTTTTCAGTTCAGTTCTATAGTTACACAGTGATGGTTTCCTGGGGCTGCCATCGCGTTCAGTATCACTTACGACTAAGTGACGGTGTAGAGGTTCGTTTAGTTAAAAAACAAAAAACAAAAGGTAAACTGGCCAGACTGGCCGGTGAAGTGAGGTGTTAGTTAAGAGATGCTTTTCAGTCAAAAGCAAAGAGAGTCTGAAAGTTGTTGTTTTTTTACTGCATTAATCTCACAGGTAAAAAGTGTTACTGTACATGCCATGAGCATTGTGTTGGCATGGAGGGGGAAATAAATAAAGACAAAGAGGAAGGGAGGGGTAGGTGGTCACGGCCCAGTGCTGCAGGGACAGGAATGAGGGAAAGTGGCACAACTCTAGCTTCTTCCCATGACAGCATTCAGGTCAACATAGGACACTTTCTTATCAGATATTATGGAAATGGTTCTAGTGGTTTGGAAGAAAGACTCTTTACAAGTATCAATGACTGGTGTGCCATTACCCATTAGGGCCTGATTGTGTGTGTGCTGCTGAATGGGTTTTTTATGTGGTGTGCAGAGAGTGTCTGTGGTGTGGGAAGCAGGGAATTCGTGCAGGAGGTGGGAGTTGAAGGGTGGGGTGGGCAGCACTTGTAGTCCAGCAGTCAGTTTGTCTGAGAGCGCAGGCCTCTCTCTCACTTGCACGTGTGCACGTCATAGACACGCACACACTCCTGACAGCTGACGTAGCAGCACCAGTGAAAGATGCAGTGACACTTCTCTTTGCGCTTCTCAGTCCGGGTGTTGTGGCCGCGGCCGCAGCACAGCAGGTCGCAGCCCTCGATGCCGTGTGATGACACGTTGCAGACTCTGTCGCGCGTCCCGAACGAGCCAGTCTCCGGGTTGGGCTCACAAAAGTTGGGCGAGCCCTCGTAGTAGACCAGGTCACGCTCAGTGGGGTGCTTGAAGAAGGCGTACTTGACTCGCAGCGTCTCCACCCAGCCTCGAGACTCACGGTGCTTCTCCACCACCATCTCCGAGGCGCTGTCGTACTTGTCCTTCAGGTAGTCACCCAGCATGCGGAAGTCGGGCTGCGCCCACCAGCACGTCTTCACCTCGCAGCTTCCAGACAGGCCGTGACACTTGCAGCGCAGGTGCATGTGGTCGAGGATGGTCTGAGAAACACACAAGACACATTTACTGTATGCTCACCTTGTAGGAATCCAATTCTAAACTTTAATTGTTTCCACACATCTCCCTCTGAATAATAACATGTAGAATGTGGTCTACATCCTAAAGAGAAAGCTACTAATTTGACTCAACCTGACAAGTTTCCAAAAAGATTTTACTGCCTTTTTTCCTTTGAGAGGTAGATCTGAAACTTGCTCTGTCAGTTTGGAATCACAGAAGTTGCCGTGTCTTCCAATAGTGATTGAGAACTGTATTAAAAAAAGCACAAAATATCCACAGAAACTTCTCACACACATAGACCACTTTCCCTCATTGGACCCATATGTTCAGTCTGCTCTGGGCCATTTTGTTCCTCAGCCAATAAATCCCTTAATTCACTAATTGTGGCAGAGCTATGGAGCTGCGAGGTGGTGAGGAGTTGGCAGGTTTCTGTGGATGTTTTGACACTCTTTTGCACTGTTTCTCAGTTGCAGCTGGAATCCACTTGAACTGCTGTGAGAGTCCAGACACCATCCTACACACTCATCACTGCTCCCTTTAAGGCCTGCAGGAAGCAAGAATTCAAGTGTGTATGAAGCAGTCAAGTCAGATACCACCAAATTCAAAAATGGTCAAAAATGTACAGGAAATTCAATAATCCAGACAAATAAAACCACTAAAGACTCACAGGAAAAGCCAAGAAAAACAATACGCCAGTGGCTGCAATTTATGTGTAAGTGTCATGCAGCTGTGAAGCACAGACGCTCTGTGCTGCAGCTAATTCTCTCTGAAGTCACTGGCTCACATCATGAGTGTGCTGCCGCGGGGGATGTTTTACCTTTGTGTTTTGATTTTGTTGTGCTTTAATTTAACAGCTATATTTAGCTGCAGAATTCCCCCAGCTGGGGCGGAAGGCAGGTGGCCGTGGCACCTCGAGGTTGAGGAGGGGGAGGCTGGTGGTGGGTGGAGGGGGGGGTGCATAGACTCGTGACATCACACACTGAGCTTGTCATGCCAACATCAAGTCCCAGAGGCCCCTGGGGCTAAATAATTGAGCGTGAGAGGGCCAGGTGGAGAGGAGAGGAGGCTCCTGACAGTACTGCTGTTCAGTTAGCTCCTGTGGTCTCTCTGGCTGCTCCTGTATGCTCAGATCAAAGTGCTGTCTTGTTACAGTGTGGTCCCTCCATTTGCCCCTCAGCGAGCAGCCGGGGAGCCTTTTTTCTCCCAGAGGTGACAGCAGCCAGTGAGGTTTTAAATCTGAGGTGATTTCTCTCTTTTCCCACTCAGCTCACTGAGGTTATTTGACTGTCAGGGTATTTTTCACTGGGATGCAAGAAATGAAAGGCAAGGTGTAGGGGCAAGGCAGCAGGGAGGCTTTTGCTCAGATGAGTAATTAAGCAGTCTTTCAAAGTCAAGTGCTCACTTTCAGGTCGAAACCTGAAATGTGTGAGCAAGTCAAATGCAAAATCCCTCCCCATCACACAAAAAAATTAATAAAACTCCTTTATAATGCCCCCTGGATGAATGCTTCTGCAAGACAGTCAAGTCATTGTTCATTGTTTGCGGCATCTTGGTTCCAGTTTTCACCTTCTGTGCTGAGGTTGTCTAATAAATTGGTTATAAGACAGCAATGTAGAGGTGACTTTTCAAAAAGAAAAACAGTTGAACATGGTTATATCTCACAGAGTCAGCTCTATAGCTGTTCATCACAGCTATTATGCTGCTGCAGTCAGATGTGTTTATAGTCTTGTGGTCATCTGTATGCACACCTGTCTGTCCTAGTCTAACTGTTTTCTCTATAAGAACTTGACTAGCTTACACAGAGTCCTGATCTCACTGAAACAAACTGAGTGATCTGTGACCAACCTCAGAAATCCTCTCATGGCTTTCTTCATGGCATTCAAAGCAGCAGATTACCGTCCATGATTTTGGGATGAAATCAAATGAATGTAATGTTCAGAAGTCTACATACTACTTCAGTCCCTGCAAGCTACATGTCCGAAGTGTCCTTGGACAAGACACTGAAACCCTGTAGTAGCGCTGACACAGGTCC
>JAUMHL010000012.1:16996742-17038065 GCA_032362345.1 Sandelia bainsii | reverse complement strand
CAGCTGTCCAAACAACAATTTCCCCAAGGGGATCAATAAAGTATCAATTATTATTATTATTATTATTATTATTATTACTTCAATGTACATCAATATTCAATAAAATTCTAATTCTTTACCGTGCGTCCTGCCTCATTGTTGTGCCTGTTCATGGCAGAGCGAGCATCTGGCCGATTCTCTCTGGCGTCGGCAAACTCTCTGGACACCAGCACCCCAAACTCTGCGTCCTCACTGCAGCCACCCCACTTCCAGCCCTCCCCGGGAGGTCCCTTGTGGTGGGAGTCACAGCCGCACATGGTGGATGTGCCCTCAGCGCAGGAGCGAGTCACTGCAAATGCAACGCCTGCTGAGGCTATAGCGTGGACAAATGCTGACTCTCTGGTTGCTGAGGGAGACAGATGAAGACAGACAGAAAGACAGGGATAAAGAAAGAGGGATGGAGAGAGTGTCAGTCTTGTGTTAAACATGGACGAGTCCATCTCTGTTGCTGACAACATCCAGACAGAGGTATTGAAATGGATCCCTTCAGGCAACAACCTTTTAACGCAGCATTTCATCTTTGAGGAGGCACATTTAAGTTCTGGTATTTGCCTTTAGAAAAATATTTCTTACATGTGACTCTCTTACTCATTTACTCACACGTTTCACCATATTTACTATATGATCACCATCAGTGGCGATAATACAGGACACATGAAGGAGCCGTGAAGCCCTCGAGTCCCTGCAGTGACATCAGCCTATTGTGGTTGTGTTACTAGCGCCTAACGCTTGGTGGGATCTCAGTGGCCTCCTGTCATCCCTAAGGTGTGCTGCTTTGCATCTGGATAGTGTTTCAGGAATGTTGTCACCCCCTCCCTTACCCTCCCCTGTTAAGAGCCCAAGGCCCTCTGGTGAAACCTAGCAGTGTGTCGGCCTGTTTCTTTTTTTGCACAGGAGGATGGAGTTACACCTCCTTTGAAGGCAACAGCTTATTATGTAACTGGACACCATTGTTTCACAATCACAGCACACTTACTGTGGCTCACCCATTACACTGCTACCTCTGTTACAGACTTACAAAAACACACACACTCACACACACAGGTATGTGGAGGTGTCCTTAAGCAGTGACTTGATTTCTCAAGAGCATCAAGTGGCCTCAGCTTCTGATGTGCACAATTGCTTGATCTGGATTTTCAATTTTGTATGAACATAACCAGAGAATTACACAGCAAATTAATTTCACTGCCAAAGAAGCTTTCGATTCCCAAGAAGACCACTTCACAAACCACAGACTAAAGTTTGGCTGGAGGGCGGTCATAAGTTCCAAAACAAAAAATCCTTTTTAATATTTGGTGTTTTTAGCTGTGGGTCTAATACGATATTATAACAATCAATATTTGGGCCACTGCAGTAACACTGAATTTTTCCAATGTATGTATATGATTGAAATTTTTCATCACATGTACACTACTAGTTTTCGGGGAAAAACCTTACATGGACTGTCTTATGCGGTCTTCTGTTGTGAAAATCATAAAAATATCAATATTTGAAAAGTAACAGTACAAACGGAAGGCAAACCTTCTGTATATTAACTGGTCTGTGCTGAGGTTGAGTCTAATCGATAAAGTTCTAACTCTAACTAACTAACTAACTAACTAACTGTGAGTCTCATTCATAGTGAAAAGATACAGTACTAAATTCCCAATGAACCGTTGCATGATTGGATGACACAGAGAATCCAGGTTGGGCATCCCTGTTCACCCTGGCAAGCCTAGCTGGGCCCTCCACAACAGGGGCCTGTGAGCACTGGGCCCCTGGAGCTCTGGCTGTTTGCCAAGGCTAGTGCTGCTCCTGCTACCTGCTGGGCCCATCAATCCGCCTTTGTTTCCCTTGTGTCACACTGTATTATCCACACAAAGGGCCCAGCGACTCGCGCCCCCACAGTCCCACTCTGCCCAGAGCTGGCATTCCCTAAACTCCCTCCCCTCTCCCTCCAGCCACCCTTCCGCCAACACCCTGACCTGAAATCCCATACACCACCCACCACAGGACCTCAACCCCCCCTTCCCCTTCCTCCAGGCATCCAGCAACAGCACCACCATGGCCAGCATGTAGCTTAAGGTGGCTGAGTCTGGTGGTTGGTAGCTCTTCCTTCCCTAACTCGAACATTTCCATTCATCATTCCCAAAGTGACACACTCTCTTCCTTCCTTCTTTCTTTCCGTCCTTCTTTCCCGCCTGCCTTTGCTTCCCTATCCCAAATCGCACACCCCGGCTGGGTTAGGAGAGATCCCCTTTCAGCCTGTTTTCATGACAGAGTCAAAAGGGCGTGTGAATGGGGCGTCCGTGGGAGCTGGACTGTGTGAGGCGCGCACTGGTCTTCATGCACAGTAGGGGTTGAGCGGAGCCCCCCGGCCCTTTTCTATTGCCTGTAATCTCATTTGGCCTCCTCTCTCCCTTTCATTTGACTGAGGAGCTTGGACTGCTCGCACTGCCCATTTCTGCCCAGATTCCTTCCCCTCTGACACACAGGGTAATTCATTTCCAATCAGCAGCCTCACTCACAACACACAAATGTCTACCTTTATAATTAGGGACTGCAAGGCCCGAATTGGGACACCTGTTCCCACTGTCAGCTTTAGGGTTGTTTGTGTAAAATGCAGTTATCGTGGAGATATCTTAAAATTGGTATTCTGCATGTGAAGTTTCTGATGGATGTTTCCAGTGTATCAGCTTTGCTTGTCAGGTTTTGTTGATAGATATACCGCGCTTGCTATCTTACATGTATGAGAGTGTAAACACTGTTGGGAAACCCAAAAACACTCCACTGACTCCCAAGACAAATATGATGCTGAAGGTATAGATGGATGGAAGTTTGCATAATGTGTCAGTGCTTGTACCTGCGTTCATTTCTCACTGCAGCCAGGAAAGGTGTATATTATTGTAATTGCTCTGGTTAGTCATTTGTCAGCAAAAGCCGAGAGTACAAGCCTAAGGGCGGAAACTGTTAAACACTTACAGCTTGCAATAGCCTCAGCTATACAGCCTACTTTTTACACTGATTCAGACTATGAGCCTCAGTTACATAAAGCATGTAAATCATTATAAATTACAGCAACAAGCATTCAGTGGAGAGTCTTTTAACGTACTTGTAAAAGCACCTACCTTTATCTAGGACGGGGCCAAAGATGGCCAGGTTGTCCTTGATGGTGGTACAGTTCCATCGGCGGCCCCTAAACTGGTGCTGGCATTCCTGAATCCCCAGCTTGACACCTTCAGCAACGCTGGGCATGATCTCAATGTAATTGCGACAGAAACGCAGCTGCTTGGGCACCAGACCAGGGATAGAGCCACATAGAATGGGTTGGGAGCCCAGAGATGAGTACTGCTGCCCAAGGGCCAGGGACCTGATACACACAAACAGGGAACATAACATTAAGTGAAACTTTTTTTTAAAACTTGCATTGCAAGTCTAAACTCAATCGATCAAGAGCTTTCAAACACTGACAGTAAAATGTGCTGTCAGATTTGAAATCTTGTCTACATCTTCTTTAATCAGTTCCTCATTTAAATCAATAAGATGCCAACTTTCAACTGCATTTCAAGTTTTTGTGTGAATTCTTGCATTTAGACTCAGTTTTGTATCTGTGCTGGTATAGAAACATTTCAATGGATACTCAGTCGTACTTCGTTTTGCAGTTTCAAAGAATGTGGGAATTAAACTTGCTTGCCTCACAGCCCAGAAGGCTCCCTGCCCTCCCTGAACTCAACGCCACAATGGCAGTGATGGTGACATGCCAGGGAGGCCTCTGCGAAAAGGCCGCTTGCTCCATGAGAGGAAACTATATTTGTTAATTCTCAGGTTTTACCATAAGCGTAGCTCTGTTACAATACAGTGATTAATTGACTTTTGACTTATTGATTTATCTGCTTAATGTAGTTTATACAAAGAGCTCCTGTTTATTTATTTTTTCATTAAGAGGGGGAGGCTAATAGGCCCACTTCAGGGCAAGGATACAAGCTATTAGTACTGACTCTTCAAAGTGTTCCTACTTGTTAGCATACACACAGATCTGCTGATCTAACAGATAACACACACAAACCTGTCTGCTTAGCTTGGGAAAAGCCCCCATGAACAATTTGAAATATATGAAAACACCTGCCTTTGCAGTTCCATCATTAATTTGTGGTTTTCCTCTGGAGCTAATGTTTTAAGAATGACAGCGCATGCAGCTGAGCTCGCTGGTGTTGGATAAAAACATTGCATCTGAAGCGGTCTCTCCAGAAGGCTCATCAGATGTGCCTAAGCAGGGATTAATCACCACACCGAGACAGCCGAGATCAGCTTGTGATGCCAGAAACCATTATAAATTCATTCAAGTAATTAATTTTAATTGCTCTCCATCTCTTTAGAAAAAAGAGAGGGAAAACCAGTTTGCCATGCCCATGTTTTAACACGTTTTTTGTGATTACAAGCAAAACAAAAAGTGTACAGTTTCATCCAGAAGCTCATGCATTAACTATAAATTTCTTGTTTATTTATTCATTACAGTTTAATGCCTGAAACATTTCCTTTAAAAGTCTGCGTCTTTAGTGATTGCTTTACATAGATGTGCATGTTTTGGATGTTGCCACAGTTAGAAGTGTGAAGATGTTCTGCCAGTTCTGAGCTCTCAGAGAAGCGCTTTTCTGGAGGACTCTCCAGTACTTAGCTGAGTGTGGGCAGACAACGTGGTGCTGGAGGCCGTGAGAGGATTGCGGGGGAACAATTGACGCTGATCAGATCAGAACGCCACTCAGGATGACCTCAAGACCCCTGCAGGGTGCAACCCAATCATAGCAGCCACTGACTCTGACAGATGAGCGCCGCGCATTGCCCCACCCCAACACTAAAGTAAAGCCATTTAAGTCATAGGGAGAAAAATCCCCCTTAGACAGGTTCACAGCTCACGTGTGCTTTTGCGTTCTACATGGCTACCACCAAAACCCTGCCCCCACATCCCAAACCAGCCCTCCTCTCCCACCTGAGCAAAAAAAAAAAATCTCAGGTAAACACTACAGCTCCCACATATTGAGATGTGCGAGGGGCGCTTACACAGCGAGACACGAGGCTGAATTGTTTTAATACTCATTTATACTGTAGCTGGTCTAATGGAGTATATGATAATAATCATCTATGGTCCACTTGTGTTTAGCAAATCTTCACGAATGACACGGACACACAACTGATCACAGTTGGTGCAGTTACATAAACTTCAAAAACTACCAAACATTAATATACAAGGAAAAAAAGTTTTTTCTCAATAAATCAAACTTAAATGAATGTTTTGCCTAATTTGATGTTCTCATACGTTATTTTATGCTCATCAATCTCCATTCATGTTCTCGTCATGAGTTTTTCCAAGCATTAGCTCATCTGCCAGTCCCAACACCACCACCATCATTGAGTTCAAGTCTTGCTGACTTCACTCTGTCTGGTGACTGAGTGACTAAGGACCTTAATTACACTGTCTGCTAACTTGGTTACTGCCCATTAATCTCTCAGTCATGGGATGGACCAGAGGGATTGATGCCCTGCACAGATCTTTGATTTGAACTCTAGTGCCGCATGCTCCCCAACATCATCATAAGTCAGTTAACGTAAGAGAAATCTCTCCTGCTCAGATGAGCTGTCTCTGTATTCAGGCCACTGTGCCAACCTTTCTACATTTTGGGTTCAGGACAGCTAAACTGCCTGTACTATGACACACTTGGACTAGCCAGTGAGTTTGTGATCTCTAATGGAATTAATTACCTAACCACATGGGACTTTGTGGTGGTCATAGCATGTTTAAACTACAGGCTGCTGATCTGCTGGCCTATTTGTCTTTGTTTGCGGCTCACTTGATCCATTTGGAAAGATGAGATGAAAGGGATTTCTTTTTGGCTAGGTGCTAATGAGAGTCTTAACCCTGAGGGGTTATGAGGCATATCCTGCAAACAGACACACACGCAGACGCACGCATGTAGACCACATGTGTGCCATGCTGATTCTGCCTGCCTGCCTCACTTCTCAGAAGCCACAAGCAACGTGTCTCAACCCAGTGAGGGAGCAGCAGACGCAGAGACCTCCACAGAGGCAGAATGCCGGGGGAATCTGCTACAGGGGATGAGACAAGCTCCAGAGCAGCAGAGAACTGCAGGGCTTGGCAGGTGCATGCCCAGGCAGGTCCACATGAGGCCTCTACTGGCCCGGGGGTTTTACAGATTGGTTGGGGGTTTTCTTCATAGCTAAACTGGGCTGATGCAAAGGTATGATGGGCTGCTGGAAACCACAGAAATGAAGCAGAGGAAACAAAGGGATTCCACCACACACCTTGCTACTGAGTGGAATTTCATGCAATATAGACTTTAACACTGTCAATAAAAACTTCTGACTCAACCACTCCCAATGCAATAAAATCAGTGCTATAATCAATCTCTGCAGGGTAGTCGCATTTAGCCAGCTTGCTGTCAGAAACGGTTTTGTGTGCTTTTATAGCTTGAATATGACTTGATCTTGAGTATCCTTGTTGCATCTTGTTTTTGTTTTGTCTCTGAGCAAGCCCGGCTTGAGTCAAGGAATGAGTCAAGGAATCGTAGTGTCAGAAACACAGTATGTTGCAACAATGGGAGGTCTGCATTACAGGGGTCACTGTCTGTGTGCAGACAAACTTTCTTGATGTGACATGTCCAGAGGCACAAACGTACCAGGTGAACCTCTGAACCTGTTGAGCAAAACATGACATTTGACCTCTTTAGCCTGATGGTCAGTTTGAAGGTCATGACCAGGGTTCACGTGCAGGTATTAAGGAACAGGCGTGCTGATCTGAGCTCCAGTCTGTTTTCATCAGTAATCACAGAGAACGTCATCATGATATGCCCGCTCCTACTACAACTCTAATAATGTTAGAAGAATGTTTGAGGAATCTGGAAATGTCTTCGAAACCCAAGTTCTAAAAAAAATGTTCATAAATATGGCTCGAAATAGGACTAGCTAAATATTAGCTCTGTGCTACCAGTGTGATAAGGTCATTCATCATGAGGTGATATTTTATTATCCTTCACCAATACAGTCGAAGAAGAGCTGCGTTAGTTTAACATTACTGTGTAATTTCCTTTATAACACATTTTTGGCTAATAATCTTTGGTATTGTGCTGTTTCTCCATTCATTAATCACACTGTGCTGCACTAGCTAACACAAAAATGCTATATTTTGATTTTCAGTTTCAGACAGTGTAAGAAGCAGTATCCAATTTCTTTACTTTCTGTCACAAAACAGAATTAAAAGTTCTGCATTTTCAATTCAAAAGCACAATGTAGGTAGTATCAAAAGCTGTGCATTATGCAGATAAGTTTTAGTTGTTCCTGTTGACATACTGATGATTTTGTAGCTGGTAGAACAGAAATATAGCTAATTTTAATGGCTTCACATAGCATATTTTTAGTTATTTCTAATTGATAAAAATGCGTCCTTTATAAGCTCATCATGTGTTGTTTTGTCTGTAAAATCTACATGGAAACTAGCAGTAGTGAAAGATGTATTCATATAATTTACTTAAGTAAAAGTAATACAGCAACAATTGGTTAAGACAATACTGTCTAAGTAAAAATCCTGCAGTCACAATCTTACTAGAGTAGAAATATTAGCTTATTGATGGATTTTACATGTCAGTGAAACTTAGATTATATTATAATTATTGATGCGCTATAATGTTCATCATTTAATTTATGTGGTCAGATGTTTTGAATCCAATACTGTAGTTATAATGTTATAATGCTACGAAGCAGCTTTCAAATTTCACATGAGCAATCAAAAAAGTCTGCATTTTATATTTTTTATCAGATTTGAAAAGTAACTTGTAACTAAAATTATTAAGGAAATGTAGTATATTTCCTTAATAATAGCACAAAATGAAAATACTTAAGTAAAGTAGAAGTACCTCAACATTGTACTTAAGTGATTGTACTTAGCTACTTTCCACTAGTGGTAACTAGAAACTACACAGGTAGGTACAGCTGCATAAAATAAATACATCAGCCCTATGGTAAATGTTACCTGCATGAAGGTTGCGATGATAAGTTTTTGCTTCAAGTCATTATAGAGGCTTTCGTTTGCTGTGGTGCTGAATTACTGTATAATGAGAGAGCTTTTAAATATTATATCGAAGAGAAAAGGCTCATTATACGATTTTGCATTTATATTGTGTGGTCTGACTAAGATTTTAGTAGTTCGTAGTTGGAATGTTGACATGTTTAACAACATGTGAGAGTGAACTTGTCACAATCAGTTCTCGTATGTGTTATTCCTTAGACACTGTTCAAAGATGGAAACGCATATATATATATATATATATATGCGCATATAAAGGCTTCCAACAAGGTTATCAGTTATATTGAATGGCTTGTTTGCGATGCCCTGTTTGGGCAAATAGTGTAAAAGTCTTTGTTCTGTACTGGCATTGCACTCCTGTAGCAGGACATGCCAAAAACTGTGACACACAGTGATATAATTTTCCATTTCTTTTTATTACAAGCTGGGGCACTCTCCAGGCTATCGCTGTCAGGTTAAGAGGAGCAGTATGGCTGCTGTTGTATTCATCTTACATGCTTCTATATTTGCAGCAGCCTGCCTGCCAATAGGGTTGGAGTTTGATGGTTTCATTTCAGATCCGAGTAAATTAATTAATATCTGAGTAAATCGTATACTTGTTTGCTCTTAAATATGAACTTAATTATAACTATTGATGAGAAATTTCAAAGAATTTGGCCTTTATGAATTGATTTGATATTGGCTTCAGATTAGATAAAATGCTACCGTACAGTACTGCAGTGTTTCCCCATAGTAATTAGGATTAGTAATGACGACGGGTGCCAGTCATTCTTAGCCCTGTCTGAACAAGTTAACTTATTTCACTAAAAAGAAATTAATAATGTTAGCTTATGCTGAGTTTGTGCCTGAGGTACTGAGTCCTAAGTGGCTTCTGTCACTTCTTCTGAGAGATCCGGGCTCCTGTAAAGGCCTCTGCAGTAACAGGCTGTGAAAACATTGTTTGCATTAAACTCTTATCTACCTCTAATTTACCTCTATATGTTGACGCTGCAGCTCAACTTGTCAGAGTTGCCTGGGGGGCATCATGTTGCTAAATGAGGCCCTAGCAGAGCAGTTGGAGACGTGCACTGAAAACATTGTCATCAGAATCTCATTTATAAATCCCACAACAGAGTCTACAGAGAGATAAAGACACTCGAAAGAGAGTAAGTGGGCCAAGGAAAGTTGCCGGCTTTGCCCGAGGATGGGACTTTTCCTGGTGGAGGCTGGAATGCAAAGCTCCTGTCTGTGTTTTGTTGTCTTCCCTTTTTCTTTGGCACACTTTTGATTTGTAGTCCAACAGCTCCTGGCTGATCAGATAAAAAATGACAGGACCCTTGAAAAATGTTCCAACCTGTTCTTTCTTTCTACCTCCTTTGCCTCCCCTCCTCTCCTCTCTCTCTGCAGACTGTTGCAGAGAGATGAGTAACACGAAGTGGGAAACTGAACAGAGTGTAAACTTGTGAACCTGCCTGAGAGCAGCAGCAGCAGCGACTCTGCACAGAAGTGCACAGGAGAATACAAGACACTGACAAATGCATGTCAGACTGGAAGACTGGTGTCCTGGTCTGGCTTCTGTAGGTGGATACAAGTCCAGCTGTTGTCATGAAAGGACAGAGCTTGTTTAAATGAGAGTTCTGAGAGACTGTGTGAATGACCCACAACTCAAACAGTGCAGTGTTCCCTGCCACAGCTCATTAGGGGCAGCTTGTTGGCACTGCTGCTTGAATTCCCAGCAGTAATGCATCCTATGCAAATCATAACTCGTAATGGATTGTCTGGAATCCTCCATTGTATGTCTGGAGTTTCTTTATGGAAATTTCGAACAGCACATAGTGTTTTTAACGGTTTTAATTGCTGTTGACTTTATTATGCTTGGTTGATTTGAGAAAAAAAAAAACCTGGTTAACAAAGCTTGTCAGTCTGCAGATGTGTCGCTCACAGGTAGTACCGCTGATAGACCAAACTGATTAGTGACCCTAAGCTTTAAAACGCGGACCTGTTGTATCCCTCAGTAACCTGGGTCATTCTCACAATGTCTTCTCTCATCTCATAATTTCTGATCAAAATCTTTATAATTTTAACAATCATATAGCATTTTCTTTAGAAAATGTTTTTGTTCAGCCACTTGTATTTAAGGAATATTGGAAAAGGTATTTTAATATAATTATCGCTAGTACTGAAAAACATAAAAGATACCCAGCCCCCCAGTGAGGGTAGATGTGTGCAAATTATTTCACCGTTTTTTACCTCATTAACTAAAAATGTCTAACAATATTTTTAACAACTTTCCTAACTGACACATTCAGTAATAGTCCTTTCTTCCTTTCCACATTGCATCCACTAGCTGTTGACCTGGTCAGTGACCTGAGGCCTTGGACTGAGTAATGGCCGTACAGGTGTGATCAACACATCTTAGTCACTGATGCCATGTGTCAGATAAATTGCTTTCTGCAAATAATTAACCTCTGTTACAAGCCATACAGACGAGATCAGCCAGGTAATGAAGACTTTAAATATTGTGTATGTGTGTGTGTGTGTGTGTGCGCCTCCATACGTGTCCCCTAATGATCTCTTTGCCCCTGGCTGTTTCCTTTTTCCCCTTGAGGAGCTGCTCTGGCCTGTGTTTTAGTGCCACTAATAGCTGTGCACTGGGGGACTTTGTCATTTCCTACAAGAACGCATTGCATGTGCTTTGATGATGGGTGAAGATTAGGACTCTCCTTCACTGCTTTGAAATACCACTCTCCTTTGAACCTCTCACCTAGCTTGGGTTTAACTGCATAACGTCATCCTGCACGATTGTTCTGTGTATCTTGTAACATATAATGGAGTAACATGTCGGATCAGTGCATGACTGGTCATTGTGCAACATACAGTGCTGTGAAAAAAGTATTGACCTCCTTTCTGATT
Organism: Sandelia bainsii; assembly: GCA_032362345.1. Lineage (NCBI taxonomy): Eukaryota > Metazoa > Chordata > Actinopteri > Anabantiformes > Anabantidae > Sandelia > Sandelia bainsii. The sequence continues at coordinate 17,027,060 of JAUMHL010000012.1, read as the reverse complement.
TTTATTTTTTTGCATATTTGTCACTATTCTTAATTCAGATAATCAAACAAATGTTAATATTACAGAAAGATACCAGAGTAAATACAAAATGCAGCTTTTAAATGATAATTTAATTTGTTAAGGGAAAAAAGCTGCCAAAACCTGAAGGAGGGCAAATACTTTTTCACAACACTGTAGTTAGAAATGATCTTAAAAAGTACATTCAAATGCATTTACGTCACAAGATGATAAATCAAAGCGTTTAACTTTTTAGGAGTATACTCCTTTCATACTCTATGTGCAGACATTTTTCTTGGGCTTTAGCCCAAAATTACCTTTGACCCTGACCCAGCCATTCCTAATGGAACCCTGAAGTTTCTCATGAATGACATTCTTCTGGACTTTCCTGCTCCGTTCTCTACCTTCCACTGCACTGTTCAGAATAATACCCAATACCCATCCTTGATCTTTTCACATAAGACGACCAACGGAGGATTTTCCAGCATTAAGAATCGTTTAAGTGATCCCTTTCGCCAATGGTAGGGGTTTTGGGGTTGAAGATTGGATTGACAATTGGAGGTGGGGGGGTGTCGCAGTCAGATAATGACATTCCTGAGACCCAGAGATGGACTCTAGAGCCCCGTTTAAGCCGCTCAGGTTGAACTGGAAAGGTCTGTGTATAGACTGGGAAAGTTGGTAAACCTAGATAGCTTTGCTTGAGATCTTTCAAGAGGCATGGCACTGATTTTATTGAGGCCCCATTGGTTCCTATAACTTCTGCAAGTAGTGCTTCTAACAGCAAACACAATTTAACTTGCCAAATTTCAATTAAAGGATGTTAAATATAATCACATAAAGTTGTAAAATGTCCATAATCTGTATAGTATAATATGTAGTTCATTCATACATGCTGTTTGTTGTTTTAATAATTTGTGTTTTTATTATCTGCATTCATGACAGTGATTGAATATTAGCCCTTTATGACCGCTTATATTCATACAGTAATGGTCTGCATCAGATTACCAGTTTGCCATTGATGTTTCATCTGAGTGGAAGTCAAGCAAAGTCCTTATAAGGTGCACTAATTAAAAAAAATATTAGTTGATCAGGACTGCAGTTGGTTTATCATCAGCAAACTGGCCCTTATCCTCAAACAGATTTGTAATGCAGCACCACATATCTTAGTTTCTTCCCTCATTACTTTTTATTATCTGTTTTATGTCAAGCATCAAACGTAAATCTCCAGTTATTTTATGCACTGAAACATTTTATAGGGGAAAAGCCACATAAGATGGTCCTACTTCATCACTAAATCACGCTCAGTACCAGCAATATTTACATCAAATCTACATCGTGTCTGCTTTCTCATACATCTTTAAGGATGATACCAGAGGATTAAGAGAATAACAGTTATCAGATTTTAACGTCTTGTGGCTGTGCTGTGAGATTTGAGAGTGTCAAAATGATAATCACTGCTGATGCTCAATGGCGGGTAGAGTAAATTCAGCGGAGGTAATACCTTGCTGAAAGTGACTGTCATCGTTCACTTACAATGATCACTGTTTGCGCAAAAACACAAACACCACTGGCTGACAGAGAGGCTTAAGCTGTTCTGAAGATGGTTGATGGATTAAGCCACGCTGACTTAATACAATCCCAGCTGTGACTCTTATGAACGACTCGGCTTTTAATAAAAACAGCATATTATGTCATAACGCTCAGCCTTTTATTTTAATATTCCTCCATTGTTAAAAAAGATTTAAAGGTGAAACCAAAAACACAGCAGTGAGAGCAGCAAGAGAACAGATTTTTCATTTTCAAACCACACAGAAATGATGGTGTTGTCAGATAATTGGACAACGACACCGTGGGACATGTGAATAATGTGAAGTCACAACATAGAATTAAACTGTCATGAATTCTCTCAAAACTTGATTTTGTACAAAACTACTGTTTTTCCCAACATTCTTGCATTTCAAGAAGGCAATTTACTGCTCTGTCTCGCCTCTCCAAACCCACCTCATTAGGTTGCTATGCCTTTTCTTTCTACTGCACCTCATCTTCATCCATGCATATGTGCATATCACTGGAGTTATTTATGCCCTGTTTTGTTTTCAACACCCCATCTTGTAAAAGCAAGGCTGCCAGGCATAAAGCAGTCAAAACTCCTCTTCCCTCCAACCCGCCGCATCTCGGCTGGAGAATTTATGGCCAAGTCATCGCCCCTGAGACAGAAGCCGAGAGGAGCCTGCCCGGGCCCTTGCTGAAACTCGGCACCCTCTTGTTGGACGCACCACCTCATTTTGTCTCCTTTTGGACATGTTCGACACCGCGGGGTTGATGCCACTGACAGCACTGTTTGACACCCATTCCTCAGCACCTGCCCGGTCACCTGGAGCTACGGCTTGGCTTTTCATCTTTCCACCTTCCCAGTAAGCCCTACCCAAGCATGCACTTCAAAAATTTGTTACCCAAATCAAAGGTGGTGTGCATTGTTACGGTTTGAACATTATACCAGTGTCATGTAAGCTCCTTGAACTGAACAGCTGCAGATAATTCACAGAGAGAGCATCCCAGACTCTTTGTCACTGTTGTCTGATGGTTCTGGCTGAAGCCAGGAGTGAGTGTAAAGTCCTCTTTGCCATTAACACTTCAGCCCTGTGGCCTGTGTGCTTGGCAGCTGTCTGCTCTGTAAATGAAACCAGAAGATGCTCGCGGTTTGGACAGCACTATGGTGGGACCACATGCTAGTTAGGCTACTAAAAGTGCAATAGCTCTGACAAGTATTGTGTCCCGAGCCAAAAGAGCTTTGTCATACGCCTACGCAAATATCTCCAAAATAGAAGCTTTATGTTACAAAAGGAGACCAAGAGCTATGAGGTCAGCTGCATGTAGCTGAATTTGTAATGAGATAAACCTCTAAATTTCAGTTGCTGGTGCCAAAAGCGATCTGGTTTAATTTAACAAAGAATACAACCCTGCGGCACCTAAACATATTGTGTCCTGACAAATCCGTAGAGGAGGGGGTGAATTGTGGTACAATTGAAAAGCGAAATGATATGCTTAACTGTTTTTTAAAAAAAAAGAAGAATTGATTTAATTACAACTGATACCCCATGACAGACTGCAAGTTTGTGATGTTTGTAATAATTTGTAATATTTTTAAAATAGTTTAAAACCTTGTCAGTGCCAAACGATTGTGGTAAATGCATGTCATATTGCTACGAAAAAGAAAATCAGATTCAATCCACAGCATATGTTGGGGCCGGCGGCCTGAATGTAGAACACTGATGCACAATACCAAACAAAACTAAATGACACTGATTGTTTAAGGCGTGTTTGTTCCTAAGGCAATGCTGAAATCACATTTTTGTATTTCAGTAAATTCTGGTTGTTGTTTTTTTTTGTGGTTTTGCTGAGTTTCACCAGTGTTGTTGTTGTCCCTGAGTGATAGCCAAAATGTATGTAATAGTGAATGATCTGTCGGGCTTACACTGTTGTGTAAAAATTGTTAGCAAGTCCCCACAGCGCTGTTGACATTTCATATCAACATGGTAACCGCTCGCTAGTGTATTTTTCTCTTCAATTGAAAAAGAAGTCAACATGTTTTAATTATTAAATGGTTCCCAGACTAAAAGAATCACCATCTTTGCATCACAACATGCTCCAATGTGATAAATGGACCTAAGTGCAGAGGGGAAAAGAATGGCGAGCCTTTTCCGTTACACTAGTATTTGAGGTTAAGATTCTTTGGACTGGGCCGGAGAACATTTTTCCACGCAGTCAACTGAAAGTGCACATTCTGCCCTCTCAGAAATGATCATTTGACCAAAAAGACTCTCTGTCTTTATGCAGCTAGGGTCTGATGCTGAATCTGTGGATTTCTACTCACCACCAGATGGGATAGCCTCCAAGCACCCGTGAGCTGGACAACCACACACACATCAAATATCCAATCAGATACAAATCCATGAGGTAAGCCTTGTAGTGTGTGAGAGGGCAAATGAATCAATACATAGAACTTCCAGTAGGCAGTGAAGAATGAAGAGTTTCCAGGAAGAGAAACTTTAGGGCAGCTTGATTGTTGAATGAGGGAAAAATTAAAATTATATTGAAAAAAAAAATCTTCCTCCTGTTTTCCCCCCTTTGAGTCGGGCCAGGAAAGTGTGTCTGTCTCCTAGTAGTTAAGAGAACAAGTGTCTCTTACACACATGCACACACGCTCCTACCCGTCCTCTCCTTCCCTCCCTCTCTCTGAGGTTCTTCCCTAAGGTAGATATCTTTTTCTCTCTCTCTCTACTTTTTTCTCCCTCAGGATGCCTCATCCACAGGCCCAATATTAACGGGGGGGGAGGGGGGGAAGGGGGGGTGGGGGTGGTGGTGGTGGTGGGGGGGGGTTTGGAGATGTCAGCTGGCAAGCCAATCACAGAAGATGGCCTTAGGTTACGAAAAAAAAATTATTATTCGTTCCCATCTGTCAATCACACGCCACCCCCTGGTAATGTGGAAAAGAAAGGAAAGAGTGAAAAGAGGGAGGGAGGGAAATGAGAGAGGGAGGTATAGGGAGGGACACATGAAAAGGTAGAGTAGAGTTGTTACTCAACTTGTTTCATCCTTGATTGCTAAGAAAAATAATTCCCCAAAGTGGCTGGAGGTAGGTGAAGGCTTGTAGGCCAGCGTCTCCTCAGGGTGCAGGGTTCACGAACGCTGCCGTACGTATTGACACATTGATTTTTAGGGGTTGCGCCCTGACTAATTGATCCGGATATACATGGATACAGTGAACAAGCTCAGACACACGTCAACACACGCACAATCTCTGTCCCGCTCACAGGGACATATACAGTGAATTTTCTAAATTGTTGTCCGCCCACCCCAACAGGGGAAGACATAAAAGGGGACACAATAAAGCCATAAACTGTGGTGGTGGCTGGGCCAGGCATGCAGAGGTTATATGCTTCAGCGGCCCAAAGGCGACACATTTTACATCAACACCATTGTCATTATGATGGGCTGTGGGGCGAGCGGCAGCGGGACAGGGGGAAGAAGGAGAGAAGGTGAGACAGAGAGAGACGGAGAGTGAAGAAGCAGGGTGGGACACTTGTCGTGGGCTTAGCCTGAAGTAACCATGCATTTGATTCACCTACAAGGAAACTGATCAGGGTGAATACAAACAAGATACCCAGCAGTGATCAAACAAAGACAGTTGCCGTGATAACAATCTTATCAGTCTGTCATCACGGGAAGGATGAAAAACCAAAGACATGACTGCTGCAAAAGACATTTTGCAATAACAAAGGGGTTCATCAATAAAAATTTCATAATCTCTCTTTTTGTACATGCGAAGTCCTTTTAACATTGGTTTGCTGATAGTTTTTTGGGCAATTTGTGAGCTGTAAGTCTGTGTTAAGATTGGTGTTTCTTTATAGTTACATTTCAGGAGGTGATTTGTGAAGATGTAAATGTCTGTCACAAATACATTCACATATTTGTTAGACCAGATGGATTAGCTGATAGATTACACTGTCGATCGAGTGTGTGGAGCTATATGGAAGCCAGCCTTTGGGAGCATTGTTTCCAAGTAATAATACAAATCAGTGACGAATGTTTTTATCCTGATTTAATAATGCTGGAAAAAATGAAAACCATTTTATTGTGAAGATTAAATGTGGCCCACACATTCATGGTGCTGCTGAAATGTCAAGTTACTCAAATATTAAAGTTGTCAGATGCATGCCATTCTGATTTAAATGCACTAGGAGTTTTTATTTAAGAAAAAAGTCCCACTATTCTGTCCCTCTCATGTCTGTTGGCTGGGGGCCATGTTCCTTCTGCTGAAGACCTCCGGGGCATGAGTGAGCTCGGTGGACTGAGGGGGCTGGAAGGTCGCTCAGCAGGGGCTGGGAGCGTGCACTCTGCAGAGATGAGGCTGAGTGCCCACCGCAGGGGGAGAGCCCAGTGACCACAGTCTGGAGGTCACTAGTGGAGTGCCCCCCTTCACTCACCCCTTCTGTGTTTTATTTCTCCATAACAAAGAGGATAGGAAAACAGGCAGTGACTGAGCAGCACTCGACCTACCGCCCTGTTTGAAGGGGTGGGGGGGTCCCGTGAGTCTCTAAATGTGACAGTAATTGATAGATATCTTTGTGAAACATGTATGAAGCCTGCACTCTTGCCAGTTGCGGTGGGGAGTCTTCTACATTATACCAATAAAGACGACTTTTCAATGCCTCAAGTCAAGATGCGGTATGTCATGGTGGTGCTGACAATTAGGGCGGTCTGCTTTCAATCACAAACATTGTTGTGTGTTACGGCATCGTCAGAAATGTGCATAGCTCAGCTCTGGGATTTGGATGACACTTTATCTGTAGGAGCGATAGACTGTGTGCAGGGCCCGGAGCCAGGAGTGGATGGGGTGTAATTTATGAGTGCAGGCAAAAGAATCAGTCTGCGGTCAACAGCTGAACAACATTGAAACCACGTGTCCAAGGTTGAGGCCACAAGTGCAACGTGAACTGTCTGGGAAGGCAGTATAAGGTCAAGAACATCGGAGCCTGATCTTGGAATGACTGATCAACACTTGGTGGTGGTGTTTTGTACAAATCTCTGCGCAGGAAGGCCTCACTCTGCGTGTCTGCATCAGTAGGTGCACAGGAGGGGGAGGCACACACAGAGGTCCCCTACCGGGCCGGTTTCTACGGTGACCTGAGAAAGGCCGTAACCAGGTCCGGCTCTTTCTCAGGCCTAATCAGCGTATTACCACAAAGAAGGACATGTGTTCAGCCCCCCCACCTCTATACCCTCCCTACTCAATCCGACCAGCATGGCTGGACACAGGCAGCCAATAAAACGAGGATTAGGAGGGTATCTACACACACTGGGCTGTAGCAAAAAAGTTTCTGAACACGCCCAATCCCGCCCTGCTCCCTTCACCAACTTCTTTTCATCATTCTTCTCAGTCTCTCATTGCTTCCATCTTTCACTTTATTTCACTGGCTCCCATGTTTATATCCTTCCTCTGCCTTGTCCTTTCAGAGTCCTCATCCTGTGAGCTCTTCACACAATGTGGCATCCAGAAATTACTCATTTTGTTGGAGCAGTTCAGCAAATTCCCAATGCCCCCTCCCCCTTTATACCCTGGCTCCAGTGCTTTTTGCTGTTATGATAATGACATGTGCTCCACCACAATGACAAAGCCGCGAATGTGGACAAGTGAATATATGTGAATTCACACTCTATTTTTGCTTGAATTCATGCTCTTCTAGATAATGCGCAGAGATGGAAACCTTCCACTTCACTTCCACTCAAACAGATTTTCCTTAGCTTCCATCTGTGGAGTAATTGGCTGATTATTTAATTCCAGATAAAATTATGATAATGATGATAATAAGTCCCAGTGTACAGTGTTTGTATAGGAAGTACATCATGTTTACTGTCATGATTTGTCTAGATACATTTGGGAGAGATGTGCCTCTTGGTGGCTGGGTCCCCGCTAATGTGTCCTGGAAATGGGAGAGTGTTAAAGATAATATCAGTGCCTTTGTGAGGGCTTCTTTAGACGGGGGGCATAGACAACAAGAACTCTTCCCCCAAATAAACTTTTTTCATTAGAGCAGCAAACACTTCATCCCTTGGCTGTGTGAGGGAAGCTCTATTTGTGTGCTCAGCAAGGTCCCACAGGGAAGAGCCTAAACCCTCAGCGGTCTTCAGCCGGACACTGAGGCGGCCTAATTAAAGGGCACTTAAGCCCCACAATGTGCTGCGGTGCAGGTTGGAGTTGGTGGGGGTCCCCACCGAGAGGGACAGAATTCATGGCACTCGTAAACATGGGAGTCCAGGACAGAGGGACAGAAGAGGGCTATGTGCCAGAGACTTTGTTCACACAAGATGAAGAGTCAACAGCCTCCCCATCCCTCACCCCTCCTCAGCCATCCCCACTAATAACCACCATCTTCAGAGGAGCTGCAAACACAATGCCGTCCCACTCCCCTCCTTTTGCTCTCAATCACTGTTGGGACAATGAGGGGAACCCAGCACCCCACCACCTCCACCATCCTTCTGCCCCTCCCCGACCCCCAAACAGACACTTCTTTTATTGAAATTCTTTGGTGTTCTAATCCTCAGCTTCCTCCAGGGGCAATAATGGACTCCCTGCGTCAGCCTTTTCCAGCGAGGCTATCATGCAAGCCTGCCTGGGTCACAAGTCCCCCTCTCCTATTGGAGAAAAGTGCCCCATCAGTGTCATTCCTGTCACATCCAGCTCATCTAGAGGCCATACAAACCCCAGAGCTGTTGACCTTAAGAAAACATTTGTGTTAATCGTCATGCATATTTCTGTATTTTCAGACATGTAAGTAATGTCTTCCAGAGCTTTGCTCAGTTACAGCTGATAATGGTAAAAATTAGCAAAAATAATCAGGTGGGTTTTGTTGGGAATGTTTTACATTTTTCACCAGCTTCAGCTGTCATCTTTGTTGAATTTGAGCAAATCCTCTTTTTGGCTTCACTGTGTTGAAGTTCATCTGTACGCCATTGAAAATTCAGTTTTCATGGAGTTCAACAAGCGTTTTCACGTTGCTTAATAGTTGGCAGGGAACGCAGAAAGTGCTGGAAATTCATATGTGAAATGACAAGAAACACAATGAATGCTGAATGCAGATTAAACTGTAATTTTGAGTCATAAAATAGTCAGATGTCTGATTTTAATGTATAGGATGGGGAGGATGAACAATTACCTCTCAGTATAAAGTAACACACCACCACTACAGACCACAGGCTCCAAAATGACAACAAAGTTCAATCAAAAGTTCTCTAAAACAGTTTGAATAAATGACTTAAACTAGGTGTAACTAATAACTTAGCAAAACAGTTCACTTACAGCAACGTGCAGTGAGAGTAACAGTAAACGCAGTAAAACTTTAATTAAACTTCATGTTACGCAGTAAAACTTTAAAAACTTTAATTTACCTTCTCCACGTCATACACTCACATCCTAGTGTATACAGGTATGTAAAAGTGTGCACTGTTGAAAAGCTTACATATATGTATATGTAAGCCCATCTATGTATTTTTCTTTACTGGTGGCAGTAGGGTCACCAGTAGTGGTGAGAAGTAGGAACACACAGAGAATGAAGTTTGCTCCTGACTGCATCATTGTGCTTGTATTAGCTACATCACTGTAAGTGCATCACAGAAGACACTGCAGAATATCAGCAACTTGCCCAAAGTGTGTTAATGGTGACATCTGCTGGTCACACACAGTTATTATTGCATATGTCTGTATGACAACTTTTTAAAATTTCAGTTTAATTTAAATAGTACATTGTCAATGATTGTGAGAAATGACATGAATGACACAATTTACTTGAGTCTTGAGTTGAGTCTTAACAATTACTTATTTTTCAAAATACATTCATTACATGTTAATTTTAAAATACAGGACATAGCAAGAAAAGCTTTGTATTTCAAACCTCGATTGGAGGGCTGTGTATCTACTCTTATACAAATGGTGAATGTTGTGCACTTTACCTAACATATGCGTTTGATTTTACACATAGCACATAGTGTTTTCTGTCACAGTTCAGCCCAAAAACCTGGTCTGATCTGTTTACTTTCTCTTTCATTTCCGCTTCTATTTTGATATCCCTTGCCTATAGCACTTCCCTCGCTTCCTGTCTGTCTCTCTCTGTAGTCAGGTAAGTGATTACACTTATGGAGGGATCATTTAAAAGGCCTGTCTACTTTGCTCACCTGCCCGTGATCCACTTGTCTTGTATACCCGGGCTACCTGTGGACTGTCATTCTCTACACTGCCCTCTTCTACGTCTCTGTCATCTACAACAATAAGCCTCTTTCTTCATTCCTAAAATTCATTATCTTACTTGTGTTTAGATGCTGACCATCCCCTACGTCCATAGAGGGCATCATCTGGTCTCGTCTTTTTGCCACTACACTACCACAACCATCAGATTCCTGGTCTTAAACCAATCCTGGGCATATTCCTGTCATTTGGGTCCAAAAGAAACGTCAGGTTTTATTGACTTTTTGGCTAAATGTTATGGTTAAATTACTACACTGTATATATCTTGTACTCCAACTCATGTAACAGAAAATTAACAATCATTAGCCACAACAATTATTACATTCTCTGCTACAACAAAGAAAACAAGCTACGTTAGTTCAGGAATAGACATCTCTCCATTTTTAAAACTTCAAATGTCAGAAAAATTTAAAGACTACACAAACTTCAGTACAATTTTCTCAGCAATGGAGAGATTTGACCTACTCTTGAAGCACTGAACTGCATGACAAGAGCACAAAAATATGTAAAAAGAATATAGTAATCTCAAAATGTTAAATGTTTTTAAGACAGTTCAAGACCAGTTCATCAAATTGAAACTTTAAGGTAGACCAAGCATTATGGTCTTGGGTTAAAATCACAGTCCTGCTCCTTTGTGTGTTGAAAACAATTGACACTAGACCCACAGCTAAAGACATCAGGTGATGCCAGAACAGAAATGCATCTCATCATTAAAAGCTTTTACTATTGGCATGAGTGCTGGTAACAGAATTATATAACATCTGAAAGCCTTATCCTGATATCCTGTAGGCATTAGGCAAAGTGTAGAGAAATGTATTCTGCAGAGGGACATATCTAAGCATCTATTAAAGTTACGGTTTGAAGAAATGGATACGACCGCAGATCTTCGACGCTTTGATTTTGTCGTTGGCAATAGCAATGATATGGGTATTGTACAATAAAACATGAAAGCGAAAACCTGTGGGCTGAGGAACTAACAGCAGCTTATTAATTAGTGATTATCATACAGGTATTATTCAAACTCTAAATATTTATAGCCAACCTCAAATTTCATTACTTAGAATATGTGTCCTCACACCTAGTTTCACCTGAAGTGTATTTATGTTGTCATGAATGAAAGTTTATTGCCTCCCTTTCAAACCATCAATGTGCCTCCCAGTGTCAAATCTAACCAGATGTCAACGTTCTGATCCGATATTGCAGGTAGGCGTCATCATTTCCCCCCCCCCCCCCTTCTGAGGTGTGTTTTGTCACTCTCACGTATTTGTCTATTGTTCCACTGCCAGCAATGATCTCACAGCCTTGTCATCAACAGCTTACAGTTGAACAGAGCTCTAGGTTTACATAGCTGAGGCAGCTATAGCACCCAAGGCTATGAACATATGAGAGAGTCCGCTGTCAGTCGGCCAGACCTGTTTGATGCTTCTCATCACACGGGGGTACACTTAGAAACAGTGGGTGTCGTGTAACATTGCATGCAAGTAGAACACAGCTGACCCCATAAGCCTCAGGCTACTGTGGGGCTAAATTAGTATCAAGGCTTATCTTGGGATCTAGAACATGACACTGTTGATCTTTGATTTTGGGACCAAAGTATCAGCCTCATCAGTCATTTTTCGTCGCCTCTAGCAAGGCCGCTGCTCACCTTGGCTACATCAGGAGTCAAGGGCCTCCTTTTATACACAGGTGTCAGGTCTAAAACAGAGATGCATCAGAGCCGATGGTTTGTTTAATTAAACTAGCTCTTAGTAAAGTGAATATAAGTAAAATCAGAAGACCCACAGTATGTGTACGTTATCTCAAGGGACTTTCCTCTTTTTTTGTTAATATCTGTAAGAGCTACTTTATTTTTAACCGTGAGCTTGGCTGCAAGGCTCATCTGCACAGCTGCCACTTGGCTGACCTGCAACTTTGGTCCGATACCTGAAATATTTCAACAGATACTAGATGCACTGCCATAATATTTGCAAAAAGCATTGATGGTCAGAGGATAAGTCCTGCTGACACTGATGATATCATGACTTTTGCTCTAGTGCCACCATGTTGTCGAAACGGTGTCAGCAGCATCACAGAGAAAGGACCAGAGTACACCAACATATGACGCTTATAGATGGTTGCTCTACCAACTGAGCCACTACCTCCCCAGTGACACTCCTATTTGCTTTATCTGTACTCTGTGTTTAATGCTAATTAGCAAATGTTATCATGCTAACAGGCTAAACATAAAGAAAAGTAAAGATGATGCCTTCTAAACATGAGCCTGTTAGCACTGCCACTGAGAACATGAAAACATTTGGACACAACTCAAAGCACCGGTGTGTTCAAATACTGCCTCACAGAGATGATACTGCAGACATACTTTGAATTAAAACATGTATCTAATATGATATGGTTTAAAATATTTAATTATTTGTTTAAAATGACATCTAAACCTCCTTGCTCAAAGTTTACTGGATACAAGATCCCTCCAAAACACCAGTCTCAATGTACTTTATGAGCAATGGAGGCTTTAGGTTTTCTCATCACACTTCCTGTTGACTGCCAGATTAAACGTGATCATAAATCATGCTTGCAGGTAGTACATGCCTTTAACTCAGATTTAAGGTGAACACTGATAAATTTCCCCCTCCAGCTGATGCATGTGAAAACAGACTTCCAGTATCAGACTTTGGACGTTGATCATTTCGGGACCTGAATGAACAATCTCCCCTTTCGATTTGTTCCTTTTTATACTTCCTTTTTGCAAGAATGTACGAAGAAGTACATTGCTTACATTGAATAATTTTTTCATTCTTAAAATATATAAATTATACACAATCCAAAGACATGCATGTTAGATTAATTTGTCAATCTAAAAAAAAATGTACAAAAGATAAATTATAAGTTATTATTAGATAGACATAGACAGTTTTCTTCAATTTAGCACTGTTTCAGATATTCACTCTCATACACAAAATTATTTAAAATATGATGTAAAGTAAAGAAATATGTACAAAAGAAAAACTAAAATATATCTGGATACTATATATGCAAAGTTTTCATTCTTTTTTAAGCTATTTAATCTTTAATAAGTAGCATTTTAAAGGAATTCATCCTAATACACAGAATTGTTCAGATAATGTTAAAAAAAACACGCCAGATTAGAAATAAGTTGTTTTCAATTATTTTGAACATAGTTTCCTGTTGTTTAAATTTGTGCTTTATCAAAATAAAACCAAAGTGTCAATCAGGAGCGTTTGTTCTGGTTCCGCCTCTGGTCCGACGTCAGATGGGGGGGCGTGGTTCACATTCCGTCAACGCATTGCACGGTGATAGGTCAGTCGAGGCCATGTGACGCGAGGCAGCCAATCACAGCACGATGCGAGGAGTTAAAAGCTCACCCGAAACATGGCGGGGGGGCGTGAAAACGAATAGCGGTGACGTTACATCATAAACTGTGCCGTGTTGTCACCAGCTGTTGGCCAGAAGACGGAGGAAAAGTGGATGTGTCTCGACTGATTGTGTGTGTGAGAGCGAGCGAGCCGACCGTAGCACTTAGCGGCACGTTTGGAGCTGAAAGACACGAACCGGGCGACTGATCGTGAACGCTGGAGCCCCGCCAGCCTCCCAGTGAGAGTATCAGTTACATAACTGGAGGCATCTTTGAGACAAAAACTGTGATAACGGACTAGTGCCAACACAGGTCGGAGTTGAAGCCATTTTTCTCTGCAGTGAGTGTTTTATTGCTTTAAAACACCGTTATAATCGACAGATTTTAGTACACATTTAACTCCAGTCGTGCAGAGTAATCCACTTGTAGATCTTCGTGTGTAATCACGTTACGGTTTATTTTGCAGCCAGTTATTTTATTTATTTTTTGCCTCTGAGAACTTACAAAACAGCATGCTCCGACGACCAAGCGATTATTGCTTCACTGTTTACTCTTGTCAGTCCAAATGTTGCTGACCAGACGAATACCGACTTTCTCAGCTGTTCCTCTGCACTTCAGAGGCCAAATTTCACAATCACAAATCATAATTTAAAGCTTTAGTTTCTCCATATAAACCATGATAACAGAGGGTTTCTGATTGGCTGGCAGGTGTTCGTTAAAATCGTCGTTGAGTAAAATAAATATCACAATAATAATAATAATATTAAATACATTATGATATGTCAATACGTTATTAATTATGCAATGCAAAAGTTCTTATACTTATTAAAACTTAATTTCTTCTTATTCTTTATATTTAGACTTCTGAATTTTGTGAAAAAAAGTGAGTTTAAGGTTAAAATAATGATATAATCATATACAGCAATCACCATACAGAGTATGTGCATAATATTAATAGCTAATAAACAACAAATGGTAAACTACCCAGCCCTGTATAGAAGTGATTTAACTGAGTTATATATAGTCATATCATTCAGATTTGACAGGCTATAATTCCCAGGCACCGTTCAAGCCACTAACAAGTCTTAAAAAAACCTTCTAGGTTGTGACTGACCAGATAACCTCCTGCAGGTGCAGCCTGTGAATAACCAGGCCCAGACGTGTTTCTGTTTATCTTACAGCAGACAGCTAGGTTCAAACTCAGCTCATTTGTTGTCTGTGTGTCATACAGTTGGTAGCGTGCTTCGAAGTAGCACCGCCGCCATCATGAACGTGGGCACGGCGCACAGCGAGGTGAACCCCAACACTCGAGTGATGAACAGCAGAGGCATGTGGCTCTCTTACATCCTGGGCATCGGCCTCCTGCACATCATCCTGCTCAGCATTCCCTTTGTCAGCGTACCTGTGGTCTGGACCCTCACCAACCTCATCCACAATCTGGTGAGTTGAGCCAAACGCACCAGTAGCACCAAAAGTTTGCCTTAATGTTTAATCAGGTCTGTGGCTCTTAAGTGAGGTGAGTGAAAATATGGAGACAGATTAGGTTAAGTTAAATGTCATATCTTCAAATTCAGGCAGATTCTGTTGAGAAAAGTCATCATGCTTTGCATCAGTTACGATATCAACTACAGTTTGTTGTTACATGTTTAGTAGTTTGTATTTTGGCTGCACACCCTCAGTATTATTGTACGAGCTCTTCCAACAACGTAAATCCTCAGAAGACATTAATTTGTCGCTCTTGGACTCTATGGGCTTTTGTATATCAACAATATGAACGTGACCAAGCCCTTAACCACTTTTCAGTCTCTGGGTTGATGGGCTTTTTGTTCCAAGCATAATAAGCAGTATTCACTCACCCGTATGTAATTTATGCTTTGTACTGTATATTAATTTTAACAGCACACTTCTCCGACTATGTTTCTCTTGTCCGTTGCAGTGCATGTACCTTCTACTTCACACGGTCAAAGGGACGCCCTTTGAGACCCCAGATCAGGGCAAAGCTCGCCTCCTTACGCACTGGGAGCAGATGGACTATGGTGTTCAGTTTACTGCTTCACGGAAGTTCCTCACCATCACACCTATTGTCCTGTAAGTAGCCCTTCAAACCTAATGCTTGCTTCAGCCTGACCATTAAACATGTACCTAATCTCGAGTACATGGAGCACCAAACCAACCAGAATAAGTGTCCTAACAAAAACATGATCCCTCACTGGCTTCCCACCCACCAGCACCAATTGTATCTTAGGTCGCTTTCACACCTTAGTACGTTTGCTTTGGTCCGAATCAGTCGATGAGTTTGTAAACTTGTATCATTTTCCTCTTGGTTCGGTTTCCTTTCACAGGAAAAAATCCAAGAGAACCAAAATGCGTCACTTCAAATCACGTGAGAACTTTCTCTCTGCTTATTGGTCAGATGTGTCGCCGCGGGAACAACAAAAGTAAATACAGGAAGTAGATCCTGTGTCATGGACCACTGTATATTTCTACGACAGAGGAGACAATTACATGATGAATGTTAACGTGGGTCGGTCGTCCTGCCGGCGATTGTTTATTACGTTAAATCACTTACACATTCATCCGACCAGACGTCTGTGAGACACCGCACCTACTCACGACATCAGGTTTGTCTGCGATTCACCCTGCAGCATGTTTTAGGTGTTCTAACGAAATAAATTAAAGTCTACACATGGTTTAATGTCCTCAGATAATGCGATTCATAGCGTTTGGTCCTCTTTTGGTTCGGTACGCTTTCTCACCAGGCGGACCGCACCAGAGTTCTCTATTTGATTCGGATCGAGACCACCTCTTTTTGGGGGTCGGTTGTTTTGGTGCGCACCCGAGTGCGATTACTGTGTTCACACCGGACCAAACGAACCGCACCAAGGGGGGAAACAAACTCGAGTTCGATTCAAACAGACTCAAGCCTGTAGGTGTGAAAGCGACCTTATAGGCATATACCATTAACACTGCTGCCTCAGATTCAGCCTGAGTCTGGTGATGGGGGGAGCTCCTTAATCAGTGAGCTACTTTAACTGTATTTACTAAGTCTACCTTTAGTTAAGTCCATACCAGACATCCCACGTTACCCAGAAGTTCAAAGCGGTACAAATCAGTAGTGGCTCCCTGACACCTGCAAACCATATACACCCGGACATTTCTCTCTTCTTGTCCTAAGTGCACCTATCTTTAGCCTTTTTATGCAGAGTTCATGTGACGAAACAGAACAGACGTCATAGCGTAAGCAACCTGTCACAAGCTGGGAGGTGTTCAGGAACCATACAGAGCATTTGTCAGTACTGCTCAGAGGTCAACAAATCTTCCTGAAATTAGTTTTTCAAGGGTGGGTTATCTGCCATACTGATACACACCTGTACTTGGCTGAAGTTCCTGTGTACTTGTTGGGGTAAATCTGTGGATAATATACTTTTTTTATTACAAAATGTGCTCTTCTTGTACCTCTCTTAACGCTCTAGAACCGTATTAATTGATTAGCATCCCTGCTGCAGCTGTACCAGCCAAGTTGTTGTCTCAAGTTGTTAAGGGGCTTAGCATTTGCAGCAGTGCCCCTTGCTGCTTTAATGCCCTTTTCTGCTCTCATTAACCAACAGAGTTCAGTTTACAGGAAGCACTCTGGTTCCCTGAGGTTTATTTGCCAGCTCAGCTTGAACATTGTAGTGATAGCGGTTTTGCAGGTGTACGCTGTTTTCTGCACCAGTTTCATCATTTTGTTTCACAACCCTTGCCAGCAGGAAGAGACAAACAGTCCACTTGCAGACTCCACATCTGCAACATCCTCACTTATTCAGCAGAGAATAGGATGTACATCCCTCATCCTGAACTCACCAAAGTCCGTGTGTCTTTAAAATGTCTGTTTACTTCGGTCTTCCCTTATTCACCAGAAATGTCACCATGTCCAGTGCTGACATATAGCCAGCATGGTGTCAGGATATTATAGAGGAAGTGCTGAAAATGCTGTAATAAAGATGAACTTTATAAATATGTAAATCAGTGCCGCAGCATTGTGTGTGGAAATGTTAGTCCAGTGTATAATGACTGAGTTTGCAATCTGTTTGTTCGGCATGTTGAAATTGTAGCTCAGATTATAATGTTGGCATTTTTTGACTTAGGAAACATTTAGCTGTGATTATTAGAAGAAAAATAAGTGAGTTTTTTTTGTATACTTAAAGGGATGTTTCATCAGTTTTTCCCTTTACTGAAGACCCCGTTCCAGTTCACAGGCTTGCTAAATAAAGTTTATATTTGATCTGCTGTTTACCCCTTATAATCATTACTTTTTCATCACCTTTTATCTCTGATTCAGGTATATCCTAACCAGCTTCTACACAAAATATGATCGGGTCCATTTTGTGGTCAACACCGTTTCCTTGCTCACTGTACTCATCCCCAAGTTGCCACAGCTGCATGGTGTGAGGATCTTTGGGATTAATAAGTACTGACAAGGCGGAAGAGAACACCTTCTTTCCTAAGTCCCCATGGACTACTGAGAACACACAGAGTATCGGGCCTCTGCTTTGGCTATAGATCCATCAGGATCCGTGGCTCTTTGGCTCCTGCCTCTGCTGCGCAGCACTCTAAATGAAGCCTAGCGGGGATACTGCCATGTTACCAAACCCCAGGAAAGAGACACAATACTCTGTACAGAGAGGACAAAGGGAATGTGTACTGTTGTGGTTGTCTGAGGCCTATCTCTTTTGAGTTACAGGTTTTCCAGAGATATTTAAAAAGGTGTAAAGGGAGACAGTAATGTCCATTTCTACAGAAATGACAGTTTTCTGATATGACAGGTATCTGTGGGAGAGGTCAGTGTAGTTGCACAGATGTAACATTTTTTTACATCCATTGGCACACTGAGGCAGTAATCAAAGTTTCTTTTTGTATGTAATGACACATTGCTGTATTTATTCAGCTTCACTCCCATGTGAAGCCTCCTCTTTCTTGAGGTTTCTAGGGTTAGAGGACAGTAACAATACTTTAATGAAATGGTTAGGGAGCTGTGGAGGCAAGACACAATAAACCACAAGGTTTTATATTTAGCCCTCCCTGCTCCTTGCTAAGCAACTCTTATTTTTATCTGACCTCTTCTTTATTTGGACTCCCCCTGTTATGGTTTGTGTCACAACAAGCCTCTTGTCAGCATAATCGTCTGGCCTGTGTGCAGAAAGTATGTAACACTCTACTGATCCAACAAAACCAAAAGTCCTCCAATATGAGTTAAGAGATAAATATTTGTGCCCTTACTTTGCTCATAGTTACGCTGCATACTGCAAAGTACGCAGGACCTGTAATAATGGCACCAGTCTGTTATGGTTGTGTCTCAGTCTGGAGGAAAATTGAGTTCTTTATGATATATTATGCAATTAGGTTCAGTCCAATATACGGTAGTCATGCAATAAATCCTGAAATTGTCAAAGGTGTATCTAATGTTTGAGCAACAAAGACATATTATCACCTTATAAAGATTTAATGGTAAATGTGACAGCAAACAAATCCCAGTTTAATTAGTCAGACGATACTTAGCAACTGTGATAGTAACCAGTATTCACTCTTCATTCCCTTCAGTGTTTCGCTCTTTAAGTCTTGAGGGAGCATCTGCCTCTGTAGCTGCTAAATGCTCCACAGGTCGTGAACTTTGCCTTTCTGGAGTTCAGTGCTCACAGTTAATGAGCATAGTTACAGGGCTTTTTTCTGCTAAAACCTGCTGCCTGCTGCACCCAGAAATGAGGTTGATGAGATTGTTGCAGACCGGAAAACCAAAACAACGCCCCAGAGGATGAGCGTGTTAGCTTTTTAGACCTAAGAGGAACTATAGAGTCATTTAGTCATTCAATCTAGTGCTAATGGAAAATTGGTGCAGTTTTAAGAGTCAAGGAAAACAACTGGAAAGAGAAATTTGTGCATTTAAATGTAGCCACATGTGATACACACAATAGAGTCAGATCCAAATTTGTCTATAACTTCAAGTGCTCCCTCTCCACACTGTCACCTCCTTTGTAGGAGAAGAAGTGACAGTTGTCTGATGTGCTAAATGTAATTTAGATTGCAACATGTTACTACGCTTTGTTGCATTAGAGTAAAATTGGACATATTGCTAGTCTAATGAACCATTTCACTATGGCAGGTCTCATCTTGGAGTAGTTTGTTTATGTTATGTATTCAGTAGTGATTATGATTATCTTTATTTTCCTACAGAAAGAAAGATAGATGGGTAATAGCAGAGCACAGTCTACATCCAAAATCAAACATGAGCATTATGCTGAACTTTAAGAGAAAGAGGGTCATGTGTACTCTCCTTCATTTACATGATACCAAACAGTGTTCAGATGATTTCTGTTAAACATGTTGTCTAATGAAAAACAACTCTGGAAGTTCAACAATTTTCCATACTTTGTCCCCACGATGTATTCACTGATGTTGAACAGTGTTGACCACACATTTCACTCTCAGCAGTAGTAACAGCATTTGTTATAGTAGCATTGAATATTATTCACAGTGGCAGCAGCTGTAGCAGTAATAGGAGGAATTAGATTATTATAATTCATGCTATTTCAGACTTTCCAGAACAGTCCCAATAATTTATCTGTCAGATGGATGTGTTGAATTGACATAATTATTATTACAAAACCACCAGTAACAAACCAAACAAATTAAGAAGTTGATCTGCTGCAGCACTCATTTATTCGTCATGATGTTTCTTTATTATCACCATAAAGGGCTTCCTCCAAGGACATGCTGTGAGATACCATAGCACAAAGTGACCATGTATTGTACTTTTTCTTTTTCTCTTACTGGACTGTTGAAGACAGCAGTTTCTGAGGGACGGTTGAACTGAATGTAGATTAAATGTGAAACCATGTTTGTTCATCACTTACCTTTTGAAGGAAATGTTAACGTTTTCTTCTGTGTGAGGACTTGATCCAAATGTACGGTATTTTTCAAGTATCGTCTCAACATTTTTTATTGTTACATTCGCGCTTTTGCATTGTTGTGTCTGAGTTGTTCAGTGTGTTTAACTGAAATGGACAAAATGTGCTGGCTTAAGTGGGATAGCAGGAAAGGGAATATGTGCGGTTTGTTTGTTTGTTTGTTTTCCACTTTGCTGTACAGATTTCTTCCAAAACTGTTGAATGTTTGGTACGACATGATGCGAGCCTCTTCATGAATTTGACACCTGTAGGATCCCCCTGCCTTTGTGGCTTTAATGAACTCTTGTCAGCTTAGCAAGGTCGAGGATTAGACCTGTGATCTGATTTAAAGATCACGTGGATCACCTCCAGGCTGTTTTCAGATTTAAGTATCTCCTGTCATGACATGATGGTGGGGTTTGACTTGTAGCCTTTTATTGAAGCAGATTTTAGTACTTACAGTGTTGTTTGCACAAAGTTCTTATGAAAGTGTACTTAATAAAAGTAGGACCCTCTTTCAGATTTGATTTCTACACAATATTGGTGTGCAACCAATGTTTCTGTTAGTATTGACCATGGAAGTGCACATTATTTCCTCACTTGTTCTTTGCTTTGAGCTTTATTTCATGCAAACACAAGTGTTATCAAAACTTGACAATACTTGTTTTGCTGCAGTACACCAGACTAATAAAAAGAACATTATTATCCTGAATCGTACTGCGCTGTACTCTCTGTCAGCTCCTGCTGGAAACAAACCAGCACGTCAAATCAAGAATTGAATCCTTGGTCTTTATTTCAACATTGCAAGCTGAGACAGGTACTGTACCGTGGTTGCTCTGTTATACAACACCAGAGGCTTTTTAAACATTGATTAAGTGAAAGTAATGACGAGGTATTAGAGTGGATACAAGTCTGAACTTTACTGAGTGAATCACAAACATTTGCTTTTCTCATATGGTCTTATTCTTCCTCACTCTATCCATTCTCATGACAGAGAGGAATGTTGGTGTATTCGTCTTGCAGATAAAAATCTGCCTTGTTTTCTAATATGAAATGTTACTTTTTCTAAAGATAAATGGTAACTTAAGTTAAATTCTTTAATTTAATTGTTATTTTACCTGGTGTGAAATCTGAATTTGTGAAGGTGAATTCACGGTCCAGTTTATTAAATTACCTCCTGTGAAATGTGCTTACAGTTTGAGGCATGTAATGTACTATGATGTACAGATACATACTATGCACTGACAACATTTGCACTCTAAAGATACTACCTGTTCAGTCTATGCTAGTCTTGATAAATGTAATAATAAAGGTTGTGGATCAGGTGCAGAGAAAACTATTTAACCTTATAATCTTATATAACCACAACAATAAAGAGTCAAACTACTTTTCTCCAGCAGAGGGTAGCAAATAGCTGCCATTGACCTTAATCTGAAGCGACATGCAGCTCCTATAAATAGGAATGCCGAGAGGGAGAGATTATTGGTCTTTTCCTCATCTTTTTGTCCAGAGGTTTTCTTTTCTCAGCTCGTTCCCTCATTTATTCACCTTCAGATTTGCAGTCTCATGGAAATATGATTATTTCTTCTGCTTCTTCCTTTCTTTTTTTTTTGTAACATTACTTTCACTGAATTGGTCTTGAAATTGCCTGACAGTAAACACATGATGGAAAAAATGAAAATGACTGTATAAAATGTGAGAATATGTGTGAGCTCAGGGAGCATGTGTTCTGTTCACTCATAAAATAGAAATCAGGTCGTAAAAGAGAAAAGGAAAAGCAGTAATAACATTCAATATGCAGGGTGCAGTAAGTGCTGGGACTAACGGTATGTGTGCTAAGAAATGATTGCAAATAAGTGTGCAATTAGTCTAATGAGGTAATGACTAGCAAAAGATATATATCATGAATAAAAGTACCCGAAGAGGGCACAAATGATGCTGGGTGAAGAATCTGTCTTTCAGAAAGAGCAGAGAGCAAACCATGCATGTCACATATATACTGGACAGTACCTCCAACAGGTTTCCTTTGTCCAACTCTTGTATATTCAGCAGTATTCACAGTTTGCATTGGCTTGTGAACTGTGGTGGTGCTATTTTCCAGTGAATCAGTCAAAGACAACATTATTAACCCAACAATGAACATTTTCCTAAAATTCTTCTCAGTCCCAAACATGGTAAAACACTGATCAGTGTTAAGGCTAATTTTTTTTTTTTTGCATTTTTCTGCTTTCAAAACACACCAGAGAAATCAGTCAGCATTGAACTTTACTAAAAGGATGTCAATGAGCAGGGCTAGTAGCACTTGAACACTTGATTGAGAGGGACTACTCTTAAATTCTTGGGAAGTAGTAATTTCACAAGGACAAAAAAGTAAAGAAATCAGTCTGGAACTCAGAAAGAAGGCAGGAGACAAAGATGTCAAAAACTTAACACTCAGACATGCCAACAAGAATCTCCAGATCTCTGCCAAGATGATTGTTGCTGATCTGGCCCCTTCTGGACTTGGTGTTTCAGGGGAGACTGTTGTGAGGACTGTTTAGCTGCTTCAGGCACAGGGAACCTTGTTCGGGTGCATGGCATCATGAATGTTGACATTTTGAAGGACAATCTAAAGAGATCTGCTGCCATTCTAGCTTTAGGTCGGCACTAGGTCTTTCAGCAAGACAATGACCCGAAGCATACATCCAAGGACACCAAAATCAAGGCCCTGGACTCGCCCTCTCACAGCCCAGATCTTAATTCTACTGAGAATCTGTGAGTTCAAGGTTAACATCCATGGTTGAAAACCACACAATTTGGATGAGATAAAACAATTTGCCACATAAGAATTGTCTAAGATCCCTCGAGAAACATGTAAAAGATTGTTAGTTTTTTTTTTGGTTTATTTATTTTTTTGTTGTTTTTTCTTTCTTTTTTCAAATCAGAGCATCGGTAAAATATCTTAATCAAACTTGGTGGTGATTTTGTCTGTGTTCTTTTGGAAGCAGTTAAACTATAAAACACTTTTTATTATGATAAGTTCCATGGAAAAGTTAAGAGTTGTGTTTGAAGTACACATTTAAGGTACTTATAAATTTACATGGGGTGGCAAAGAGGTGGCTTAGTTTTACTTCCATATGCTTTGATGGATTTACATGTTTATATTATTGTTACTTAATGTAATTATTTTAATACGTCTTCTGCCACTGGTCATACAGCTGGTGTCACGGTTATATACCTCTCTGTCACCTTATCACCCGTATGACTGCACCATTAACTTGCTGCCCGGTTCTATGCCCCCTAGGGGGCGTCTGTACTCCTTGTCAGCTCCAGAGAGGATAGCCATGCAAAAATACATTGACAAGTCTCTGACAGCTGGGTTTATCTGCCCATCCTCTTCCCATGCCGGCACAGGATTCTTTTTTTGTGGGAAAGAGAGATGGAGGTCTGCACTCATGCATGGACTACAGAGGGTTTAATCAAATCACCATCAGGAACCGCTATCCTCTGCCTCTGATTTCTTCAGCCTTTGAACTACTACAAGGAGCCACCAACTTGATCTCAGGAATGCTTACCATCTATTTCACATATGCAAAGTAGATGAATGGAAGACTCCTTTTAATACTCCAGCTGGCCTCTATGAATACCTGGCGATGCCTTTTGGTCTGACTGATGCCCCTGGTGTGTTTCAAGACATGGTCAGTGATGTTTTGGAAGATATGCTCAATCACTTCATCTTTGTTTATCTAGACGACGTCTTAATTTCTCCCATCCTGAGACCGAACATGTTCAGCTGATCAGGACCTTAAGACTGGCCTCCGCCTCTTGTGTTCCCGGGATCCAACCTCGTTGGTCAAGAAACTTGGTCTGGGTTGAGTTTGCGCACAATTCTCTACCATCTTCTGCCACGGGGTTCACTCCTTTTCAAGTTGTGTACGGGTATCAGCCTTCACTCTTTGAACTCCATTAGAGGGAAGCCATGGTTCCCTCTGCCCAAGCATCAGTCTGACACTGTCATCTCGCTTGGAGAAGGGCTTGTTCTGCCCTCCTTCAGTCTGTTCAAAGTTATGAGAAATGGGCTAACAAGCCTACGAAGAGGGACAGAGTTTGGTTATCTACTGTGGGTCTTCTTCTTCGCCTGGAGAGCAGGAAGCTGGTGTCATGGTTTGTGGGACCATTTCCTGTCACCAAGCTGGTGAACCCCATGGCAGTCCAGTTGCGCCTCCCCAGACAACTGAAGATCCACCTGACTTTCCATGTGTCCCATGTGAAGCCGTTTGTCCAGAGCGACCTCTGACTCGTTCCTGTTTACTGGACCCTGTCACTCTGCCGTCTCCCTGATGACTCTGCCGCCTGAATTTCCCTGACCTCTCTGAGGATTCAGATTTTTCCCTTGATATCCTGATGCCTGATCTCTCTGACCTCCCCGAAGATTCTGACCTAGGACTACCTTTCGGAAACCGGACTTTTGGGTTTGGATTTGGACCTCGTGTGTTGCGTTACGGATTTGTACCACTGGTTGTGTTTGTGTTAATACCTGTCTCAGTACTCACCTGTCAACAGTTTCATCAGTAAATGCCATCAGTGGCAGCTGCTCACCTCTCCTGCTCGTCAGTCGAGACTCGGCCTGCTCCGTTACTCACCAGTGTTCTCTTTGTCACGTCCAGTTCATTCACTACAAGTAAGCCTGTTGCAATCAAATAATTATTCTACTCCATATCTCCCATAAGTTAACTCTGTTCTCCTCTGCCTTAGTTATCCCTGGTGTCCCTACTGGTCCGGAGATCTCATCTCAATCTCCAGTTCCATCTACATCTGTTTCTCTGCCATATCACTCACATTAAACCTTTTTATTATCTAACTCTGCTTGTCGAGATCGTTCTTGGGTCCGTTATTCCCTAAGCCTTACAGCTGGTATCATATTGCTGAACACGTTAATCAGATTAAATTACTGGTAGTTACTCGAAACCACCATCTTTCATGGTCTCAGCATGCTGATAGTATAATTAAGAAAATGGAAAAAGGGAAAGCTGTGGAAAGAAAATAAATGTTCTTCCTATGTGACTCCGTTATGAAAGACGTCATCAATACATTAGTGTCATCTCATTTGGAGTAAATGGTCCACAGCAAATAAGGGAGACTGTAATAGACTTCAACTAGTCCAGAATAAGGCTGAAAGATTAGTTTTAAGATGTTCATATTATACTAGGATTGATGAAATGCTCGATAGACGTTCCCGGTTTCTAGGAGTTCATTACTCTTATTTGTAAAGAAAGCAGTATTATTAGGCACTGCATTCATTCTCTGCCAAACTGCCTCATGTCTTCAGAAAACCAGTCAGTATAGCCTACTTTAAAAAAATAATAAAAACAACATTTCAATTATATTTGGTGATTGCAAATTTAAAGCTGGTTGGACTTGAGTGATTTATTGTGTTTTGTTGGGTTATATTAGAAGTATTAGTATCACCTTGATTAGGAAGACTATCCACTGCTTTTGCAGAAGCTAATGGGGATCCTAATATGTGAACAAATAAACAACTGTCATTACAGTTCTGTGTGTTACAGCTGTATATGTCTACAGTGTACTGTAACAGTCTACAGTAATTACCATATTGTCCTTTTATTCCTGTCGCCTGTATTCTCCCACTACTGTAGAAACTGTGCAGAAAAATCATTAGTATCATTGTGCCCTAGCTCTGATTACATATTTAATTTTCTTCCATCTTGACTATTAATTTCATGAAATGTTTGTGCTAATATCGAGGTGGGCAGTATGTCTGCTCTCTTCTCTGAGAGAAAAACACAGTCACATCGCTGCCACGCAACCAGCAACATCATTCAATATGGATGTCAACCCCACCAGAAAGGCAGCACCCCCATCAAGGCCTTAGCAACTATGAGGACACGTGGTGGTGCCAGCTCTTCAGATCGAGCGTTTGAAAAATGCATGCCCCATGTTGCGAGGCTCTCACTGCGTGTGATCTGTTTTTCTGAGAATGTGACAGCGTCAGGGAGGAGATAAAACAAACCATAGATTCACTTCACAGTTACCCTGCTGGGACACTGACACACCTCAACCTGATAATAATGTGTTGCCTGTTTCATGTAGGGGGTAAGAAGGAAGCCTTTCTGTAACAAAGCAGATAACCTTAAATAGAACCAAACAAGAATTGGATCAATTAATTATGAGCAGTGGATATCTCACGGGGTCTGTGAGCTAAATGAGAAACCCAGGACTGACGACAGGAGACAGTGCAGTGCTGTCACTGTAATGCACTGTGGGGGCTTCCAGAGAAGTCCTATACACTTTCATGAGGTCAGTGCTGGATTAATTGGCTGTTTTGCCGTACACAGTAAAATAATATACGCTGTATAATCTTTAACTCAGGGGGAGTTGAAAATCAGAAACACACATTGCTGTTATGTATGTTCCTTTTCATGTTCCTGTTCCTTTTGCTGTGCCGTACTCCAAAATTTCAACGGGAACACTAAAATTAGCATTAGCTTCTTTTTTTTTCTTTTGTGGCTCAAGTTATGACTGTGTGAAACATTTCATACTCCTCTCTCAATTCACGAAACCAGGTCTGAACCTGGGGTCACTTAGAAATGTCCTTGTTTTTGTTAGAAAACCCTTTTGCAACCTTGTAAGGAAAGCTGAAAACATGTACAGTGACAAAAAAAAGTAAGTGAACTATTTGCAGTTTCCTGGTTTTATTTATTAGGTCATGTGGTCTGGTTGTCACGAAAGCCAGAAATATGAACAAACAGTCATGATCTTCCAGGTCTTTATTGAAGGAGGCGAGAGGAATCTGGGACGATTCTTCCTCACAGAACTGCTTCAGCTCAGACACAGTAAAAAGCAGGGAAGATTCTCAATGACCCCACACTTTAAAATTATAGTGTATCTGGGAAAATCATGCATTTACTGTATGTTGCTTGCAAATACGTAAATAAAAGGGTTATGTTTTTATGGCATTTTGAAAGGATATACTGTAGGATTTCAGTAGTGGAGAGGATAAAAGTTTGCAAAGAAAACAAAACATACTTGATATAAATGACACAGTTTGCTTTCTGTAATCTGATTCAATCATAAGAAATGAAATTCTATGTAAATTACTTTGATAAAGTTGCACTTGTTTCAATGACATTTAACAACAACACTGTAATTTTATCTTTATTAAAACTCTGCAGCACATTTGTCATTATCTTTGTAGCAGCTATTTAATTTGTTCTGTCAGTTTGTTGTTTGCAGTGGCCTGTGAAAAATAAGCAAACAACCACATCAGTTGACAAATTTAGATTTTTCTCTTGCTAAAGCCCGAAGGGGCATAGACAGTGACGTCACCTTTTTTTAAAAGGAGGCTGTCCACAAAATGTCGAGAAAAGCATAGACAGGAATACAAATACAGAAACTCACGTGTCATGTAAAATCATCTAAACATTTGACATAAAACTCAGTTTAAGCAGGATCCCATCACTCATTGTAAGATTTCCATCCAGACAATATTTGTGTTATTGGAAAGCAATCAGCGAGAGCAGAAATCAACCTATATCTGATTGTTGGCTTCATTTGTTGATGCTTGATTGAAATGCTAAATTGCTGGAGTAACCCCTTAATAAACTACAGACACAACAACAAATTAAAAATGTGTAAAACAGTGGTAACAGTGTCAAATGCAGTGCTTTAGAGGAGTCTCACAGACCCCAAACTGTTTGACTCGGGACTGAAAACCACTTTACTGCTTTTACAGATGAGCCAGTCCACAGTGGCACCTTCAAATAATAAATAGCTTTTAAGAATGAGCTGTCTGCCCAGGGCGGAGCTATAAGCCAACTCATAAAGCCTTACCCAGATCTATCATAGGAACTATGCATAATCATAAACTGTTCTGGTTTTACATTATTAACATACTCATTCCACCCAATAATAAGATTTATGATTGCTCTGTGACATCCAGAGTTTAAAACCAGTGGCAAAAGAATTGCCGGTCACCATGGTTGTGCCGCATAAATTGAGAAAACGCCCCAGATATGCAGTCATAAATAAAACACATCACGGCTTAAGAGACAGGCCTAATTAGCATTCACTTCTCTGCAATTTAGCTCTGCGCTGCTGGGTATTAAGCCATAACTAAATCCGAACATTTCTAATTAATTACCTAGGGCTTAATGAGCATTTTGTGTTGCTTTTGTGTTATTTTTTTTGTTTTATTTTCCCACTTCAAGGACAGTCAGCTCTATTATTTTCCAACAGTGTTTGTCTGCGAGTGTGTGGGTGGTGTTTGCATTGGATTCTGTGGTGTGTTAATAATACTTTGTGTAAGTGTGGAGGGTAAAAGAGAAGGTGAAAAAAAAGAAGAGGAGAAGATGCTGAGAAGAAGACATGTCTCCACTTTCTGCATCAACTGAAGAAGGTGAGCCTCCTCCCATCCTCACCATGTTCTACAGAGGAACCGTTTAGAGCGTTTTGACCACCTGCATCTGTGGTCTGATGTGGTAACCAAGACTTTACAACAAACACTGAACACAACAGAAAACATCATCTGCACTTCTCTCTCCTCCATTCAAATTATCCATGAATCACAATGTATCTGCAAGAAACTCTAAAAAAAGTAACAATCTGTGAAAAACAAGTGGATATATTTAGATTTTTGGATTCCTCACCTCTGAACACGGCCCAAACTCAAGTACTAAATCACTAGAATGTGTGTGTTGTTCACAGTCTTCAGCCTCTCTTCACCTCGCATTTATCACCAGTACTTTCTAAAGGATCCAGTAATTTCATCTACTGTATCACAATTATATTACTGCGACACCTCTCAGAGCCACTTAAAGACTGAAAGCCTCTCTTCAGCTGTGAGGCCATTGTCGAGGTGTTATGTCTCTCCGACTGGCATGCTCACATCCATGTGACCATAGTGTGTTTTTACTCTCTTTAAGCTGTGCTGGTTGAACTCCTGCCAGATCAAAACAACCAAGAGAACTGGACAAATCACCCCATTGTGGCTGCTTCCTATGTATATCTCACTTTAGAAGTAAAATTGTATTGGTGATATTAAAAAGCAGAAGCATACTTGTTTCCTAACTGACAACAAATATGATTTTTCTAATCTTTTTTAATCCATGCTATGTCTGCACCTGTATACATGTACCTCTCCTCTCCTCTTTCTCGTGTCACTATTGCACATCATTAACTTTGTCTCTTCTCTCTCCCGCAGAAGTGCCTCTTCCTCTCTGTCTCCATCTCTCTATATCTTTCTGCAGGTATCTCCAGCTTTGGAGCTGTAAGTTTCCAATGTGCAGTTGCTAACCAAACCAACCTACCCAGTGTTTTGTCTGCTGCTTGTTGTTGTTTTCTCTCTCTACTTTCCATTCACCCCAACCCATTGAGACAGATGGTCATCCACCCTGAGCCTGGTTCTTCTGTTAAAGTGTTTTTGTGGGGTTTTTTTTTTTATCTCCACTAGCGCTGCTTAAGGGGAATTTATTGGGTTTTCTATACAATTCATTATGTTTTTCATGTAATTCTGTAAGATCTTAATGTTACTATGTAAAGCACCATGAGATGATTTTTGTTGTGATTTGGTGCTTTATAATTGAATTGAACTTAACTGGATTGAAAGGCTTTGTAGCAGCTATGCTCACAGATTATCACTTTATGTTATCGCTGAGACAAATTTGTGTGTGTGTCATCTAATGCGTGGGTTATATGCTGTGAAAAGTGGGCAGTGGAGACAGAGACAGTGGTCTTGAATGTAAATCATTTAAGTTGAATTACAGTGTGTAATAAATGTCCTATAAAATGGACCAATTATTATTGATATGTAAAGTGAATCTTCTTTTGCACTCAGTGATAAAATTTCAAATCTTCAGTGGTAAAGAAAAACCTCTCAGCTTGGTAAGTATGTTGAATATTAATAATTTATATTATACTATACTTTTTAGATTAGAATAACTCAAGCCTTCTACCTTATCATTAAATTTAGAGCTTCTTTCTCTATTCTCTATTATCTCTATCTCTATTACCAAGGCTCACTGACAGCTGCTGCCCTAGGGCATATTAGTTCAAAAAAAATAATTGGATTAGATGGTGGGGCGGCACGTGGTGTAGTGGTTAGCAGTGTCACCTCACAGCTAGAAGGACCCAGGTTCAATCCCCAGGTCGGCTGGGTGCCTTTCTGTGTGGAGTTTGCATGTTCTCCCCGTGTCTGCGTGGGTTCTCTCCGGGTACTCTGGCTTCCTCCC
>JAUMHL010000012.1:16963233-16996321 GCA_032362345.1 Sandelia bainsii | reverse complement strand
TTTTTGTTTTTGTGTATTCTGTGCTTTGTGTATTTGTGTATTAGTATTACGTACTGAGTATTTTCTGTTGGTGCTGAGCTTATGTTTTATGGTTGTGGTTCTTTTCTTTCTTTTTGAACTGAGAGCGCCTGTAACGAGGCAAAACAATTTCCCTCTGGGATTAATAAAGTTTTTTGAATCTTGAATCTTGAATCTTACACCACACACTAAAGCTGGGTGGCTGTTATGGTTATAGCAAATGATTCAAGGTATTATGGTTGGACATACCATATTTATCCTTATGCTTTGCTAATAATTATTAATGGTAATTATTGTGATGATTTTAATACTCATTTAATAATCATTTATTGTTATGCACAGATGACTGGGAGCAGCCACGGGACAGAAGTATGGATTACAAACTCATTAGTGACACAGACGCCAGCATCACAGTAAGAACTGTTACACCAGAGTTTGCTATTTCAGTTCAGTAAACAACCACTTTTCACATCATCAGTTTTCTTTGATCAAAGGCATACATTTCCCGTGGTAGTGCAGTTAATGTAGATGCAATGCAGATTTCTAACAATATGACAATAAAAAAACAACCAGGTGAGTGTAGTTACTCCAAAAATATGGTTTTAAAGGAGACTTGAAAGCTTGAAACTGCCACCATTCCTCTGCCCTTATGTGTTCAATATCAGTGTGTACTGTTTTTTAAAAACATTGCACATTATATACAACATTTATCGATTTAAGGGTGTTTCCACAAACCGTAGGTTTTGGTGAGAAACAAGTGAGACATTTGAAATGTATCCCAAAAGAATCATAAATATAGACAATGAAACGTATTAACACAAATTTTCAGATGTTATATACCTTTGTTAAAAGATGGGGAAAAAAGTATGCGACTGGATTTGTGCCAGAGATGGTATTGAATACTTTTAATGAAGTAACTGGCCTTGTGTGTTCAGTCATCTGTATTGATTCCCTGTTCTGTCCATGCTAGTATCGATACTAAAAACTAGTCCCACTGAGTTGATACTAGAGGTATTGATTAACCAACCCATACCGTGAATTGATGTGCACAGAGATGCTGTGGGCTTAGATGCTTTTCTGCTCCTTGTGTCAGTAATTACTAGTTTTAATTGACAGGTTTTGCATCACAAAATTGAATGCATGATAAAAGAATCATTTCACCTATGGTCTTATATGTTTTACAGCCATGAATCACTACAGCCAGTTTATCCTGGCACTAATTTATCCACAGCTTCTTGTGACAGACCTCTAAGTCGGTGCATCCCTGCAGGGAGCTTGCCCCCATACATTATGGATCGTCAGCTCCACGGATCATTATTTCAATCATTCATAGGTGATAGCATGTAAATGATGAGCAATGCAGGAGAATCCCAGGACACTGAGGAGGACTCCTGTGTCCATTCCCACCGACTCCCCCTTCACGTTCATCCCCTCTTACATCTATTCTTCTTTTTTTACTCTGACTTTATGTATCATTATGCTTATCTTACTCCCTTTTCTTTTTCTCGTGTGCTTAATTGCTTTGTCTACATTTCAACTTTGCTATATGTCTCTATTGTCCTCGTCTACATTTTTCATTTCCTGACTCCTTTCTTTCACCCTCCCTTTTTATCCTTATATTCTAAATGTCTACTACTGTCTAACATTAAGACATTATTCAGTGATTTTTTTTTTTCCCTTTCCTCTGCCTCTGATTGAGCTGAGTGCTTGGATGATTTGTGAGGAGCACCAAGGTCAGCCCTAGTGGCCGCTACTGCAAGAGCAAGACCTCCCTTCATGCATCCATGTAGGAAAATTGGCTGCTTCTGTGGCCTAGTAAAGGCACACAGCAACACGTTGAAACATGTGTGGCTGTTGAAGCAGTTTTGGTTGATTGCTGGTCATCTTTGTCATTCGTATGTAGCACAAATGTTGCCAGATAATTGGTAAAGCAGAACACAGATTAATGTGCCGTTAAGCAAACATTAGGAGTAGCATGCATTGAGACAGTTGGTGGTGCTGTTTCTCCAGCTGGGGGCCATTTGATCGTTACTGAAGATGGCACAAAATGAACCTTTCAATGACCAGTTAAACCCCAAACAATGAAATGCCCTGTGGAAAATGTGGAAATATGGCATTTATCTTTGTTTCCTTTCTTTAATTCATAGAATGTCAGTCTCCTCATCGCTCCACACAGATCTAAGTTTGTCTGCCACCACTTTTCCAGTGGCATTTAAGTCAAATGCTTCATGTACGTCATGATTAATTCCTAAGTATATCTGCATAGCACAACTTTTCTGCTTGCCTTGTTAGAGATTCCTCTCCAAACTCAAGTCATGGTTTTTTGTTTATCTTTTGAAGATTTTTGTTGACTATGTTTTACTTGATTTGCTTCACTGTGAACAGATTAATGGGATAATTAAAAAACAACTTTAATGAAGAATTGGTGCAGAATATATCCTAAATGTCTAAGTGATAATGGTATACTCTAAATGTTATATCAAAATATATTCTAAATGTGGAATGAGAATTGAATTCCTGCTTATTTGTACAGAGTGTCTGACTTTTCATTTCCACTACAAAACAAGTTGTTGGCATCTTGTCCTGTTGGAACAGAACAACACAATAATAAACAATTTAAAGCTCATTTAAAAAATACCTTTGCAGTAACAAACATTTCCCTACTAATTAATGCTAGTTAAACTACTGTACATTGATTGTGGACTATAGATTACTCACGTCACTTCTCCTCTCAACAGTGTCTGAAGTGAGTTAAAGTGTTTCTGTTTGTGTTTGTAGGTGCCACTTTGACAGTGAGGATGAATTCTGACCAACCAACTCCAATATCAATAACTCCCAGAATCACGGTAAGTGATAAATGAATAGCTTGTGTTAGGAAGCTAATGTTGTAAACTTACAGTGGGATAATTTCATTTTTGTCCTCATGAAGCCCAGATTAAAACTACCAGAGACATGAGTAGTCCAAGATATCTTGTTTCCTGAAGATTTAATTGGAAAGACTTGTGATTT
Organism: Sandelia bainsii; assembly: GCA_032362345.1. Taxonomy (NCBI): domain Eukaryota; kingdom Metazoa; phylum Chordata; class Actinopteri; order Anabantiformes; family Anabantidae; genus Sandelia; species Sandelia bainsii. The sequence goes on along the minus strand of JAUMHL010000012.1, from coordinate 16,993,294 downwards.
ATGTATTTTATTAGCAACATATGAGGACTGATCTTAAAAGAGAGAAGGGATCAGTGAGTGTCACCATGTCGTGTTTAATTAGGATGAGCACCGAAGGATGAAGATAGAATTACTCTGTATTATTTCATCCTAGCTGATATAGTCAATGTTTGACATTGCTTTATTTAATGAGTTCAATACTAATGTCAAATTGTTTTTGATATCTATCTTAGTTTTTCCACATAAACTTTACCTGGGTCTCCCGGCTATATTATCAGCTACCCAAGTACATTTGACAACCCATTTAAAAAAAAATCTGTCTGAGAGAATGATGAGGGACTGTGAAAGGGGTAGAGGAGGAGGGGGTTTGCTGGCGGACACAGGAAACGATTGGGAATCCTCAAAATCCTTTTCTTCTGAGAGACGTTGTTCTTTAGTTTGAGTTTTGTTTTGTTTAATAAATAAATAAATAAATGAATGAAAATACCGCACCAGAGCTGACCCGAGGTTAAGACGGATGGACCGAACAGCGTGAAGCCGGAGACCCTGTAGCTGCAGACGACCAGGCTGGAGCCTGCAGGCGTACCTATAGAGGGTTGGAAACTCTGGATGCCAAGAGCAGTCAGGTGGTCAGCTGATAGACTGACTCTACAGGTAAGCTCAAACACATAAGACCCAGAGGTAAGCCTCATTCTCCATTCTTCTGACAGCACCTGTTTCTTGTGGGGTCTGTTTCTGGTGCTAAAGAAGCAAAAAGTACCATTTGGTACCAAGAAGTACAGAGGTTCAGTACCCAGAACTAATAATGAAGATATATTATGATGGACAACAGGGAAAAGAAATTGGAGCTGGTTGTCTTTTGTCCATTTTATTACATAGGTTTACTTTTAATAACTCAACTTTAATCCATTTCTCTGATTTGATACAAAGATTAACTGATCATGAAAATATTACCCTTCAGAATGATTGATTGGGTTGATCTTATCAGCCGCCTTCTCAATATTGTGGAGAGATGTTATCAGTAGAAAGACTTTTTATATATTACTTCAACAGAGTTGAATATTGCCATGACTATTAAAGTCAATAAATTGTAAAAGCCTGTCCAAATGCAGATAATGTATAGTTGTGGGCTGTGTATGCCTGAATATGAATCAGGCTGCTGAGAACCAAAGGTGCACGTGCCCTAAGGGGGCCATATGTTTGATTATAAATGTGTGTGCATCACCGTAACTGCAACGATTAGTCATAACCGCAGCGTTCGCTGTGTCCCCTGTGAGAAGGTGGATGGAGCGGGACAAAGTAAAGAGGGGTGAGGGGGTGATGTATGTATGTATGACATTGATCTGAAACAGGATGGGGGTTGGGTGTGAGAGTGGAAACAAGCCCTGCCAGCTATTAGCCATGGCCTGTCTGAGGCATGAGGCATAGTGGAGAAGCAATTAGCTGACAATGAGAAGACGAGTGACCTGTCCATCTGCCTGTCATACATCATGCAGACAGGCTGCGGCTCTACTGCCAGCATTTGCGGTCCCATTAGAAAATCAGCTCCCAGTCATATTTCTAAGATCTGAGCTGAGGAGATCAATGAAACGAGACGGACTTGCTGCCAGCAGGCTACTTGTGTCTAAACGAGGCCATCACATCTCTCCTTGTCCGTTCTGGAGTGGATACAGGCAGAGCATTGCCTCAGCACTTTGCTTGAGGGGTGATGAGAGTGAGCGCACTGATGATGAGTCACTTCCACAAGTCGTTTATTGATCGGCTGTAGGGCATTATATCTCAGTGCTCGTTAAGAGTGCTGTCCACCCGTCTGCTGCGCTTATTTTCATGGAAATGATGATCTCTGAGATGGACAGTGTACAGTGACAGTGTTCTCATGGTGTCAAAAGAAAGAACTGAAGTGGATAACAAAGGATCAGAGGTTTTAGGGTGTGTGAATTAGTCAGGTACATCATTTATTCTATTTCAAATTGGTTTTGGTTCGCTGGAGATAACATTTTCTTGTAACGGACATAGGAAAGTAAATTCAATTCAGACAGACAAGAAGTGTGTGTGCTGCTTATTAAAATTCCACATGAACAGCTACACACTGCACCACTGTCACAATCTGCTCAGTCTCAGTTTGTGCCATTTGCACATTTCCTCAGAGATTAGACGTTTGTTTAAAGAGGGAAATCACTAGAGGAGAAGGAGAGGGAATGTACGGAACATTAAAAAGAACAATCCTTAAAAATGAGAATGCACCGATTGAAAATTAAGAAAATGTTAAATTGAAATTCTTTTAATAATCATCCTGATACAAAACTGGAATTTTTGTATTGATTCTGCCATTTTAACTTTTTAAAATACAATCATGTTTTTTACAAAACTATTTTATTAATTTAAAAACTTAATTTAACAAAACAAACCAAAGTTTTTCAGTGTTACATGTTGTCTAAACACAAACAGCCAGACAAAGAACTTTGCCTGAATAAAATAGTTTACAGTGAGTTTTTATTAAAAAATCAGGAGTGATTTAGATTATAAAATAAACTAGACTACATCAGAGCAGCTTTTGGTTCTTAACATTTCAGTCTGTTGGTTACATCCATTACCCAGCCCTGGACATAAGTCAGGTAAGCGTAAATGTGATGTCACATTCAGTCTCATACTGAAAACAGCATTTTTGCAATGTAGTTTCATCTGTACCAGGGTACAAACATCTCAACATATGCCTTCTTTCCAGCACCTCATTCCCCTCTGATCTTTCCCTTCAGTCATCTCGGCCTTAGCTTAATGTGTTTTCTCTGATGGTCAAATAAAACATGTATAGCTACATACTGTGACTGAGTTGACAGGTTACTGTGGCTGGTTTGACAGTGCATGTATCCTACAGTTTTACAGCAGTGGATATCCCTGTTGGCAGAATGCAACATTACACACGAGGCATTCGGGTGTTGTTTCCCCGCAGTTATAAAGCAGAGACGAGGCACGTGTTTCAAGCTTACATTAAATGTACCAGTGCTGACAGCTGGGGATGTAGATGGTGAACTGTACATTAAATGGAAAAATACAAAGATGTCTGCCTATAGTGTCTTAAACCCTCAGATTCTGAGCCAGTTTCCGTGTGATTTATAGTGTCTGAAGAGAAATGAGAGATAATACTGATTGCACTAATAGATTATGATATAAGCTGGCAAGGTGGTGCCGCTTTGCAGACTTTGTCACAGTATTAAATGTTTTATTGGCTGTATACTGAATATATACTGAATACTATTAGACATTTTGAAGGCTGTTGCTGTTTAAATTGTACTAAATATTTTGCATTTATACCATTATCAGGACGATAAAATGCATAAACACCTGTCAGTATAACACAATCTAATTCAACAGCACCACAATCTTCAGCCTTCAAAATAACCATAAAATTGTACCTAACATTCACCAATTCCAGCTCCTTCAATGTGATGCTTTGTTGCTAGTCTGGATACTGCATCACGGTTTTGCACTGAGCAATTTCAGCAATGAATTTCATGACGTCATGTCACCTTGGGCTCTGAAACTGAGCGATTTTATACCATTGTGAAATTTTATTGCTAAAAAATCTTGGGAAACGTAGGATTCACTGTGCAGGAGACTAATAGTCAGAGTATCTTGAACTGTCCTACTTAATGTTTAGCATTTATCAGTGCAATAGTGAATTGCTGAAGTATTCTTTCAATCAAAATATAATAATCAGGAGATTAATCAATAATGTAAATCATTAGTTGCAGGACATTTCTCCCCACATGCTTTCTCTCATTCATTCTTCCTCCAACATCTCCTGTCAGACTTATGTTTGACTGTATGATTTAACCCAGAACGCTGACACTAACACAGATGGATCCTGGCAGCTTGGTGGAGCCCTGCCCACAGTATATAAAGCATGCTCCAAGCTGTGTGTGTGCATGTCTGACCCCATGTTAATCAAGGTATATTTTGGTGTGAATGTGTTTTTTTTTTTTTTTTTTTAAAACCTCAGACCATGTCAGGCAGGCGGTGTGTGTTGATGAGATAAATGTGTGGACAGATGTACAGTATTGGATGTTATGTGTGGGTGTGCTTTAGTTGTGCGTCAATTCATGAGTCTGAGTCACTGGAAGAAAAAATACCACGTATATATACTTATGTCAGTTAAAATAAAAAATAAATAGTGCATGTGCTGCACAGTATGAAAATAAGCACGTCACTGGTAGGTCATAAAAAAATCCATGAGCCTGACCTTGACTTTGTTCGTTCCTTGAGTAGATCTGGTCGCTTTTCAAATGTTTATACATCTTAACAGTTGCTGACAGGAGAAAACTAAAACAAATATAATTCTTCACGTGACAGGGTTGAACGAGATTAATATGAGATTGTCGAGAGTTCCTTTGTCATATCTGTCAGAACTGTCAGTGGAAAACAAAAGCTAAGAAAAATTGACCATTGCTGGAGTGTTTCACTTAATATTCCGTTTTAGTGACCAAAGGAATTGATTAAAAGAGATGGAAAACCTGGGGTGTATGCAGTCATTTGATGGCCATATTCTTGTATGAATCACTACAAGGGCTGCAGCAAGTTTTATTATTTATAACTGGTACATGTGTTGATCACCATTAAATACTTTTAACATTTATGTACTTAATGGATTTGTTTGGTTTGTAAAATGTCAGAAAATCACATGTTCACACATTACAAAGTGACTTCTTAATGTCTTTTCTCTTTTGAAAAATCCAAAACCCACAGACCTTTAATTTATAGTATAAACAGTGAAACACAGTTGGAGAATGGTTGGAAGTTTTGCTTAAAACTTGAAACTTTAATAGTTAACAATGACTTTTACCTCACAGTAAGTGTTCCTGACTGATGTAAGATTGAAGTTAGGCTAGGTTAGCCCACCAGCCATGCAGCACGTCAACTCATGACTGCATTTTTTTTAACAGAATGTTGATCCTTGAAAAAGTTGGTAAGTGAAGGTGTTCAGGAATTCAACTTTGTATGCAGCCAGTCAGTCACTGCTTCTCAGTTGCACCTTTATTCAATCTGATATACAGTAGTTCCAAAGGCCTATGCTTTCTAATCAGAAAATGTTTTTAATTCAGTATTTGCTCTGTTCTTTTAGACAAAAATGACTACCCAAAACAGTAAAATTTTACTTCAGACTGTATTTGCATAAAGCAGTTGCACCAAATATCTGTCTAAAGCAACCAAACAACCACCTGTTATCCAACACAAGAGCCACAGACACTGAATACAGTAGCATCCCATGTTGGCTATCGTGCTCATTCTTAACAAACTTCAAAAGGAAAAGCCATGTTTTATCCTCTGCTATATTATCATCTTGCTGGATGAATGACATAACCAACATCCACTGGAAGAGAATCACTGCTAATGTTTATGCTTAAGGCCTAGATATTACACATTATGCTACTTAAAACCATGTTTGCAAACAGTTTATGTAGTTTAGTTTTGCTGGTGTAATCCACATTCTTCAAAACCTCTGTTTACAAAACCCTCTTAATGCACAAAATGAGTTTACCTTGGCTTTTTATCTGCAGGGTTCCCTCACTATCAGTCTAGCACAAATAAACCATCATACTGAACTTTAAAAATCCTTTAGCTGCAGAAGATGTGACATGAAAGGTGAATAGGCTGAATTTTATTTAATGTTATAAAGCATTTAATTTAAAGGGGTCATATGATGATTTTGTGTTGTGATGGTGCATATAGAGTCTAGTTTTGTGAAGTTGGGTGGCTTGAGGTGAACGTGTGTTTGCATCCAGGCTGGGAGTGAAACACCCAGGTTTCAGTCTGAGCAGTTCACTTTGTTCTTGAGAGTTTTTTCAAAATGCTCCATCGTCTGACGGCATGGAAGTTCATAACTGCCCGTCCACACAGAGGTTAATAAATCTCGCAGAAAGTGTTTTTCAGCTGTGAAAGTTAAATTACTTTGTTCACTTACCCCAAAATGCAACTAAGAGGCAACAATGGATATGGTTACTGGCCAGCAACAGACTTCAATGACGTTTTTATCTATTCATGGCACGTCGCAGACTGTTTTTACAACCTGCCTCAGTATGCAGCAGGATTTTTGGCTAGGTTGTTGCTGAAATGCCGGTGCTATATGCAGTCTGTGCTCCAGCTGGGCATAGTTCTGCCCACTGGAAAACTTCCATGAGCTGACCAATCAGAACAAAGTGGGAAGTGGGGAAAGTGGGGCCTTAAAGACACAGGAGCTCAGATGAAAATTTTTAGTCTTGAGGCCAAAGGAGTTGTTGCGTAAAGAGGCATTGTAACATGTATTTGCGCTTTTTAAACTAGAAAATTATACAACCTTTAATCAGTGGAGCCCCAGAATAAAATATGCTCTAATATAAACCTAAATTAAGCATAATATGGCCACTTTAAGAATTAAATGAACATTTTTACAGTAACAGACAGCTTATCATCACTCTGCTATTGTAATTGATAAACAGCTGACACAAATATTCATAATAGTAATAACTGCTGCTACATGTGTTATGAGAAATTATGGAGCTCATGTGAAAGTTGAATTTGAATTGAAACACTCACTGCTTCATTTATTGTCATTGAAGCAGCTCTAGAATACACACTGCTGTGATATTACAGACTATAATTATGCTTTTCTTCTTGTTTGCGACTGGACACTGTATTGTATCCCGTCAGATGGTATTAACTCTAAAACTGAAAATACAGATATTGTTGTTGAAACTCTTATTTAATCGATGATAAATAATATAACTCATGTATTAAACCTAATCCTGTAATATAGCACCTTCTAATTTGAATAAAGAGGAAAAATGCACCGTAATGTAAACTGTATTATTTTGCCTTTTTTAGTTTTAAGTCTATAATACGTTAGGGTAGATTATCTTACACAGGAAATTGATTCAATTCAGTAATTTTCTTAAGATCCACTACTGAGATACAGCACAGAATGAGAAAATAATTTACTCACAAAAACACGCTGCATTAACACTAAGTTATTAGGTACTCTAATGAGAACAATTAACAAAATAAAGCTGATAAAACATACAGCCCCCGTTAGAGGGAAATATGTTTCAGGAAAAGTTTTTTTTTCTGAGAATGGTAAAGTTTTTAATAATCAAAACCCAGAGGGTTTACATCAAGGCCAGAGAAGAAAGTAGCTGTTCAGAGAGAGTAAAAAAAGTTTCAGTGAGAGCCAGCTGCATCTTCATATGGATACAGAGTGGAGCTCTTTGATGGGGTTTGCATTTTTTAAGATGTTCTCAATCAGAGGGCTTCTGAATTCATCCCAAGGTTTTAGTTTGCTGCTGTATAAAATATCAGTCCAGCAGAGTTCGCCAGCTGAGTTTCGCAAGAAAATTTCCTTTTAAAGTTAAAGAGGCGGGGGGGTATGAATGTATGAATATATGCTATATATACACATGCAAACGTACACACACTCGTTTCTGTGCCCCTCCTCTATTACGGAGATTGCATTTCTCATTCCCTTTTTGCTGTTGTCCTCATGCGTCTTTGCCTGGCCTTTTCCTCCAGCTGTTGCTTTGATATTAGCTTCATGAAATCTGTGTGAACACCATAGACGCAAGTAATCTTCCCCACTGCAAGGGTTTGTTCAGATGGGCTCTCTCATTCTCTTATCATCTCAGTCTTTAATCCTCTCACCCTCAACAGAATACGAGAACTGTCGGTCTTTGCTCCTTTTTTTTCCTTTTTTTTTCATAACTTGGTGCAAGTTGGGTGAATGGATATCATTTTCTGTGGGTGTCTGGCTGTGTAGCTTTAAGGTCTTCTACAGATGTCCTGATCAGGTTCACTGTTCTGTCCTCCGCTCACCCATTTTGTACATGTAAGCCCCTGAAAAAAATATTTCTTCAAAAGCTAGAGAATCGAGCACCACAGCTAGAGTGACCAGACCAGCATGAGGGATAATGAACCAGCAAATCTATGTTAAATGAAAAAAAGTTAAACTAACCCAAATAAATTTAAAGGAAACCCTCCCTGGGGCATCTGTTCTGGTTTCTTTTAAAATTCCAGCCTTCTCTTATGCGTTACATAGTTTAATACAGTATTTTCAATAAATTAATCATCTGCTGTGCTCTGGAAATGTGTTTACCAGTTAGGGCTGAGTACCAAACCTCAAAACCTTTAGCACCAACTGAACTGTATCCATATCAGGGTTGAAAATTGTCAAATGCTGAAAGCTGATATTGATATTGTAACCCTGTTTTACTTGAAAAGAGGGCTTTATAAAATTGTGTTTATACAGTCCTAATTCCGGTAAAGTTGGTGCCCCGTGTAAAATCTACATAAAAAGAAAATGCAATGATCTGCAAATCTCATAAACCCACATTTTATTTATAATAGAACATAGAAACATATCAAATGTTTAAACTGAGAAAATTTACTATTTTAAGAAAAGAATTTGGTAATTTTGAAATTGAAATAATTGCGCATGGATTACTAAATTAAGAGCACGAATTAATAAACCGTGCAACCGGATTACTAAATGGAGGCTTTGAAGCCCATTGTGTCCCTATCTGGCATCTCAAATAGCCATAAAATCATCATAGTTTACAGATGAACTGTCTTACGCTCACTGGACAACGTCTGACTGACAAGCCCAAAACACAGGTCGCAAATAACGTCGCAAAACTGACTGAAGTTCGGTGCTCGCTGACATGCAGAAGGCAGACAGCCTTCACCACACTTCACCTGTTTGATCACTCTGGATTCAGAAATAAATGTGATTTACCATTACATCCTGATCAACCAACAGACTTCAACCACTAGACTTCAGTGATGTCTGTAAATAAGGCTGTTTCTGTCCATGTGACCGTGCCTAATAACAGTCTGAGAGATCTAATGGGTGAAGTGTGCATCTGCACACAGCTGTACAGCTGTCTGCCTTAGCGTCGTTACCGACCTGTGTTTTGGGCTTGTCTGCACACATGCGACTGAATTAAACGTCCCTAACAAAACTGGACATGGTTCTAATTTATGATGGACATCCAGATTTCCGCTACAACATCATGTGAATGAGTACACTTGCAATTCAGGATGCGGTGTTGTGACTGTAATGCTGTAAGTAATGTTTATGGAGATGTAAAGTGTATAAAAGTCTGACGGTCAGACGTTGTCCAGTGAGCGGAAACAGTCCACCTGTAAACTATGATGATTTTATGGTTATTTGAGATGCCAGAGAGGGACACACTGGGATTCAAAGCCTCCATTTATTAATCTGTGTGCACGGTTTATTAATCCGTGCTCTCGACTTATTAATCCGTGCGCACAGTTTATTTATTTTTTTATTCACCCTATGTTTTTTTTCTCTTCCGTGGCACCTCCGTACTATTCTTTGAATTTTTGTGATTCAAGTTACAATATGTAATTTTTTTTTAAATGTTCCAAAACTTATCTTAATGTGGACAGGTGCTGTAAAAGCCTCCTTTGACCCAGACTCAATAAACATTAGAAGATATTTGCAAGTTCTTGAGCGAGGCTTGCCTTTCTAGCCCATCAGAGAATTTCACATATTTCTACTTGATTTGTACGTTTTGGCTTATTCTCATTTATTCTCTGTGTGTGTGTGTGTGTGTGTGTGTGTGTGTGTGTGTGTGAGAGCAGGGAGAGGGAGCGCTTGGTGGAGCAGAGTGGGTTGACGTTGAGTTTCATGCAAGTGCTAGATTACATCTCTTGGATTTAAGTCATGAAGCAATGTAAGTCAAAATAAGCTACATAAATATTCAGATAATCACTGAAGTTTCCACAATTCGTCCTGTGGGAATGTCTGCCCCAAATTTCATTACTATCCTTTAAACAGCTGTGGAGAAATTTTACTCAAAATACATCATGGCGTCATGACGGCACTTGAGGAAAAGCTGGAGAAAATCAGCAGGCTTCCCACACAGGGGAACAGGTCTCTGTGCAGACCAGAGATTTCAGCAGATCAAAGTGATGGACTGACTCGTACTGCCATCACCAGAGCCATGCTACTAACTTGGCTCATGGAGATTAGTGATTATTTTTATTGTAGTGGTTGCTGCTTTGATGTCTAGTCAAGCAACTCATGTTGCAGCAAGTGGTATTGATTTTTTGGTAAACACCATAAGCCTGCCCATGAGCACCTCCCAGTTCAAGACCAAATAAAAGCTCTAACAAGGACATTTACAAATATGAAGCCCCTTGCTCCTCAAGAGACTTGGATGTCTGAATCAGAATATTGACATTTTCTATTGATAGCCGGCTGCAGCTACTTTCAATTTTGAGCTCTAAATGTGATAATGAATGGGATGCTTCAGACCTCATTACGGTATCGAGCACAGTTTGAGGCTGTTCTTCCCTGCTGCAGAAGAGATGATGAACCTAAGCTCGTGCAGTGTTCGGTCAGTATGCAGAGGCAAGTAGAGCATGTTATCTAAGTCTTAAGAGAATATGGATCATTGTCAGTGATATTGTCTTGGTCTACTTATAGGGTCAAATTTGAATTAATTTTGATTTATATATGAAACTGCAGTTGATGTAATACTAGAGCTAAATGGACTAAAGGCTTTTACATCAATAATATCAAACTGCAACATGATGTGAGGTGAAAGTGACCTGATTTAAAGAGTTTAACACATCTTTAAAAGTTTTATTCACATGCACTATAATATGAATATTAAGTATACACTAATTGCGCAAGCAGGAAGCATTTTCATATTGAACAATATATTATATGCTTGACATTTTGAAGCAATATTCATAAAATGTCATTAATCGTAAGAGATGTGTCATACTGTTCCAGGACCAGTAAAAATGATCATCTAGCTGTCAAGGATGATTACTGGCTATCACCAATATTATTAAAATTGTATTATATTCTGTAACATGTTCCAGACAAAATATAAAGTTAATATTTTCCTAGTTGTCTTGCAAATCTTACTGAAAGTGCTGTCAAGAAGACACAATGTGGACTGAACACTAATGGAATCAAAAATGACGAATTAGCAACTTCCTGCAGTAAAAATGTTGTCTTTATAACTTTATGATTTTTAGAACAAATGCTTTGATAAATTCCGCCTCCAAACGGTGACTTCCAGCAGCAGTGGCTTGTCTGCTTCTGTCTACACTTAGCGGCCCTTGGGTATTACTGGTGATATAAGGACAACAAGAGCAAAACATTCTTCAAAGATCCAGTCATTGAAGGTTACGGTGATAATATTTGGTTGTTATTCATTCAGCATCTTCTTGGTGCCAACACTTGAAATAACTCGTGCTCCACTGACTGCGAAACACTGAGGTAAAAAACAAATATTTGAAACGCAACTGGGTGCAAATAAGATCATGGAATAGCAGTTATGAGGAGACAAAATGTTCCAGTCTCTTGGACTGTATATTATAGAAGACAACTTGCTTCTTAATTAAATTCACAGGGTGATATTTATGATATGAAGCAATTAGAAATTATCTGAGCAAAACTAATTTTACTTTTTTGTTAATACCTCATTTCCTGTTAGTAAACAAGATTTAGGGCTCTGTTTTCCTGCTGACTCATTGACAGTGTTCTTCCAAACTAGTTTGTACCAATTGCGATCAAACCTACTCAGAACCCCTAAAAAATAAATCCAGAGGCAGGACAGTTTTCATGCCATCAGTACCAACACACAGACTGCTCCAAACAAACAAACAAAAACTTTACAGTTTTGTCAGCTGTGGCCTCTTTCCATTTGCTGTACTTTTTCCATCAATTTATTAATATATCCATGAAAATAATTTTAATTATTCACAAAAATTACCAACAAAACAGGTCTGGAGCAGAATCCTCTGTGTTTGCAGAAATGTACCTGTGTTGACCAGAGAAGTTCAGCACGAAACAACCTATTACCTACAAAAAAATCTAAATCGATCTCACACCTGACTTGATCCGTTACCACTAATTCAGCATACGCTCAGAGCTGCTGCTAGAGAGTGATGGATAAAGCTCAGGACACAGGATAACAAGGAAATAATTTCAATAAAATAAAATAAAAACATGCTGATGGTGCAGTAGCAGAAACAAATCATTCAAAGTCTGCTTGTTTCTTCCGGTCAGCATCAACTTATGATGCCTTTCCAAAATCCTGCCACTGCTGCCACAGTGCATTCGTTATTTGATCTGGTAATAGGGACTGATATTTTGCAATTACACTTAACTGCTTATTGTACTTTAAAGATCTAAATGGCTGTCCACATATGCAGAAGTGCAAATTTATTTTTCTGACTGACTGACTGCACAGTATAACCAGCCTGTAGATATTTCATGCTGCACTAATGTAATTTTGTAAATTTGGAATTTATCATTGTTTACAGTGATGAACTTTCTCTCTGAGGCCTGAGTCTCTCTCCCGCACTTGCTCTTTAGAAAGGGGATGAAATTAATTTAGGGTGATTGACCATCATTGGCTCCTCTCGCCCCACTCCACCTGCTCAGAAATCATTCTTCTCAATGTATTCCTCCTGTCATCTGCATTGCACCTGACTGTGCCCTGTAATGTTAATAATGGTGGTCCTGAGAATTGGTTAATTAGAATTGGTGATTAGTTTAGACTTGTATTTCAACTGCACATGGTTTCAGGCCCTTAGTCTCCAGCACTTTTAAATTTGATGATATAAAGGAATACTGATGAATATTTAACCTCGGTGTAAGACTGTTCAGTTCCTACATGAGCTGCTTATAATAGCAAGGATGGCATCAGGACATGTATCCAAATCTCTGGTATTTGCATTTGAAGCAGCTTGATCTTTCCTTACTCTGCTTTTAGCTTTTTGTCTTCACATGCTTTTGGTTCTTCTCCGCCCTGTTGCGTCTCTACCCTCTATTTTTACCACATATGAACAGACAGCATTTGGTGTAAGAATTTTCTTAGATACCTGTGAAAGTACAGGTAAAATGTAAGAGTGTGTTGTTGTGTTGGGTTATTATATGGACGGTGAGGACATGTTAGCCCTGAACAGTGTTCTGCTGTAGTAGGTGCATGTAAGACGGCCGATTTCTAACACTATATATAAACCCAGTCCGGCAGCAAATGTCTTCCAGGAATTGCAACATAAGCAGTAAATACCAGAGCTAAACACAGACAAGATACATAACTTTCATATTGGGATATTTTTTTTAGCATGTCTTCCTTAACTTGCAGTGTACTAGATAACGACGTAAACAGTGCACCACTAAATATAACAGACTATTAAAATGGAATTCACTCTGTATTGTGAAGACTTTTATATTGGAACAGTTTGTGTAATATTTTGATGTGTCGGCTTATCGCATTATTTTTATTATTGCACAGTGGATAGTTTGGGATAATGAGAGTGAAGATATGCTTTATGATAGATCTTGTTGACTTGTTGTTGCTGTACTGACTCAATGTCAACTGTCAATGTTGTTGTTCATGTTAGATATTTACTTCAAAGCAGATGTTCACCTGGAATACCAACTAAATATAAATATATACAGTATATATAAATAAATAAAATAAAATGGTGTATGGCCTCATGGGAACTGTATTCATTGGTACCTTGACAGTGCAGTGTAAACAGAGTTGACCTTCTCTTGCTGTCATGTGCCTTTGAGTTGTGCAGTTTCGCTTTTAGAACTACAGGTTTCGACCTAACTACAGCTCAGGCATAATATACAGTAAACCTTTACTGTCTTCTTGGAGGCTTTGTGTCAATTGTGGGAGGCAAAAATGAGTGGACAGAAGGAGTCAACAGAGAGTCTTGACACTGTCCAGTTTTGCAAACCTGGACGTGCAAAGCTCTGTATCAGACCGACCAGTTACCTGCACTTTCTAATCAAATCTACTCGAACGATGACGTTAGTTAAACACATGCTGTAAAGTCGCTCACTTTAAAACCCAGATGAGGCATGTAGGCTGTTTATAGGCAGGACTTGCAGAATGAGCTGTCTGAGGATACTATCCCATTCCAGTTTTTGTTTGTGGAAGCAGAGTGACAGAGTTTTTACCCTAATCATCTGTCCACATATATAACAAAAACTCCTAGCTACTGTCAGTCAGTGCATTTTCTGTTATTATTAGATGTCATAAAATTGTGCCAGCTTAAAATATTGTCTTTATTTTCATTACTGTTTTCTCTTTTTGGTCTCATCTTTATCTTGTCTGCTACCCACCAGCATTTAGTGCATTTTTGTCCATTCCCATACACAATATGAATATATTTTTTCAGCTTGATGTGATCCCAGACTTTGTAGTTCTTTTTGTTTGACCCTCGCTATTTTCCTCGCTCTCTTTGGTGCATGTTGTGTGACAAAAAAAAATCATCCAGGATAAACTGCACTGTATATAAATATATAGATTAAATAAAGCTTTGAGGCAAGGAATGGTTTCTTGAGGAATAATTCAGCCCTTCTCCATGTACAGTATACTGTAAAAAAAAAGGTTTAATGTTTCTGCTTCTCACCTTTGCTGATTTAGCTTCCATTATTCTTGTGATGTTCTTCAAGAGCAGTAGGCTTTGCAGGTTGATCTGAGACTAATTGGTCCAACACAGCCAACTATCCCAGTATAATCAGCTTGCAAATCAGCTAATGTAATCAAGCCTATTCAAGATGTGTTTCAACATGATGACCCTTCTAGCCTGAAGCAAATGGTTACAAGGACAGAAAATCAATTCACAATAAAAATTCACAAGAAGATATGAAACTATATGGCGTATGACTCATGTCTGGAGAGGGAATAATAATATACGATAAGTCCTTCGCTTGCTGTCACAGATATCATTCTGGAAGTGATTTCGTTTTAATGTAAGCTTCTTTGATAAGCAGCACAACAAACAGTGCAGTGAATGGATCATGCAGCAGTAGATCTGTGTAAGAATGCAGATTTAGATGTTGTGAGCAGTAGCTGATAGAAACCGAGAATAGCTGCAGTATGGACATAAAAATACAGCTCTTTCAGATTAAAAAGAAAGGTTTAATTAATAAACTGACAGTACATGTTATAAATGTAATTTTTGTACTAAGGTATTGCTATTTTTGCATAAGGGTCTGATTACTACTTTCATCACTGCTAAATCCTAATATTTGCTTCGTGGTAGGAAATGGAAAGAGACTTTAACCTGCATTTTCCTTCATGTTTTCTCTGATTTCAAATTTAGTCAACATGCGTTACCCATACTTAAAAAAAGCATGCAACTGATTACCTTTTAAAAAACATTAGTGGCATTAAAGTAAAGGACTTTGTTTAGCGTACTCTACTGCTGCTTTTCCTCTTCCCTTCCACCTCCTTCCATGATTTTCTTTCTCTGCTGTGTACCAGAAAGAGCACCCCTTGAACCAATTAGCTGTAATTACCTGGTGCTCAAATCAGTCCTACCACAGCGTAAAATGTACTTCACTGCTAAGGCACTGAATAGACAAGAAATGTATTTTTACTGGCAGTAGGCACTTAGGAAAAATGTAATCTGTCCTCCCTCCTTGGCAAATGCCAATGGAGGATGCTCCAAAAGGCAAGTGGAGATAAAAAGGTCAGTGGGATGAATGGGACAAACTGTAATAAATGAAACTAGGTAGGTAGTGCACTTGGCACAGTTATAATAAGTGCATACACACTTTGATTAATTATCAGTTTGAATTAAAATAAATGAAAAATAAACCTAGGTAGTGCACTTGGTGCAGTATACAAGCAACACAAGCATTTTAATAAACAATTTCATTCAAATATAAGAAACCAAATAAATTGTAATCAGATTGGAAAGCTCACTAAACCTTAAGCTCACTCTCTACACTCTTCCTGTGGTGCACGAGGAAGATTAGTCTGTCCACATTCTCTGGTAAAAGCAAACTTCTCGTATTCACGATGTAGCAGCCTTTAAAAAAAAGCCTAGTGCTTCATTTCCATTCATGCTAGTTGTGCCAGCACACTGTGGTAAGTCATTTTCAAATGGCATATTTGGCACTTAGCTTTTAGTCTTCTTCAGTCTCCCTTCTTCATGACTTGTGGTTCATTTTAAGCATTCCCACATTCACTACGGTGAGTGAGAGGGATGTGCCCAGGCTGCAATAGCGCTACCATGCTTGTGTGTAGCCAGTGAGTTTAGTAGTAGTGAAGCATCCAGCCCCACCAGTGTTCAATAAATGTCTAAACTTCTACAACCAAAAATTTTGCACACATGGGTGAGTTTAATTTTTGGTGCCACTTTCTGGTCAGGCCTTAAATCTTAATTCATAATCAAATATAAGGTATTAGGTCAAAATGTTTTTGATCTGGTGTTCATTATTCTCCCATGTGAACAATTTGACAATAAAGAAACCTAATTATTACAGTCATACTCATCAAAATGTAATGTGCACATCTGTAAATATTATTTGAAAATTTACTGTGAATTTGTAGAGATGCGTGGTGTGCAGAAATTATTATGGCTTTGAATAGAATGCAACATAAATCTTGTTTGATATTTTCTTCTCTGATAATGTGGAAGTTCACATATTGTCACAGTATGTATCTCTTTTATTAAGAGCAGTTTTCTTTGTGCAGTGTGGTACATGCATCATTTTAAACGCACATGTGTTTATACATCTGGCTACAGGGCATTGTGAAATGCTATCCCGTGGCACAAACATGGCGTGTTGGATGATAGTCGTCTAAAATAAATAAAGCTTTATAATGAATCCTAAGTCCAACACATCCAGCACACACACACACCTGAACCCTGCCTTGGAAGTGTGCTTCAATCTCCCTTCTTCAAGACTCTGATCTCAGAGAGGGTGCCTCATAAATCTCATCCAAACCATGACTCAAAGCTGTGAGTCATCTCAGAGGCCAGGGATCAGACCGTTACTTTAGGCAGTAATTTTGGTCAAAAACACCCTTTTCATCCATTAACTGCAGTAAAAATAATCTAATCTGCCTCAGTTTTATAATGTTAGAAGTATTTTACATGTATATATTTGTTGGTATTGGCTGATGTTGCTCATGGTGACATAAGTCTATTAGTTTTGGAGTAATTTTTATAATGTACTTACAATATGAGAAAAGCTAAAGCACAGCAGAATTCATTATTTCCATAGCTTTTGGGTATTTATTAAGGTGTTAAAGTCATAATAAGTACAAACAATGAGTACCATACCCTCCACAAACATTCACAGAACTCCATTCTGTGGTGTCACAGTCAAGTGTTTGTTTCATTTGTTTTTTGTCACACATGTTGCTCTTACTTAATGTGCTGCTATAATCTATATTAGCATTATTAATCAGTGTTTACTGCTGATTCTGGAACTCTGTGTAGACCCTCTCAGTCACTCTCCAGAGTCATTTAAAGTTTGGCAGTGTGCGTTCATTGTGTGGATATCAGCATATGGATCTTGTTTCAGTATAATCACTGGTCTTCTGATTGGATAATTTACAGAACATTTATATATACATACAGAACTATTGATCTACTGGGCATAATTCAGCTTTGTTTTTCTTGCAAAGAGAATTAGGCGATACAGAGATTGTTGCGTTTTAGTGCTATTGAACATTTGAAACCTGTAGATCCTCAGAAATGGCTAGCATTAAACCTTTGAACTATACTGTATATTTACAACTAATCTTTCATATTTAAATTAGCCTTTAACTTTTAAAAAGTTATATGAGCTGAATGGATATTCACTCTGCTTTTCATTAGTACATAAACATTGAAAACCCACAATCTGACAACCTACTGTATTTCACTGAGCTACATCTGCATCAGAAATTCGTAGAACTTTGTGCAGCACATGGGTGTTGTGCAATGCAAGATAAAAATATGCCGTCTCAAACAGATCTTGGAGTACACATTATTAATAGCGAGCAGGCCAACAGCAAAGACATGATCCTGCATACCTCCCGCTCCCTCTCCTCATTACTGCCTGATGAGAGCTAGAACATCCCTTCAGGGCTTAGTCAGTGCACTATTAGCTGCTCTCTGGTGACTGAGAGGTCTTGGGGAGAGTTCAGTCGGCCATAGCATACTAAGCTCTAACCACTCATTCATTCAGTCAGAACAAACCCCCACTCGCAGCAGCACCTCCTGTCAGCAAGTGGTTGTAATGCAGGAAATACAACTGTATAAATATTTATTTGCAGTATACTTGTGAGATGGCTGCAAATGGTGCAGCATTGCTTAGATTAACTTGCCGCAACCTTTTCTCCCCTGTGAAATAAATTCATTTCAAGTGTAGTGTGTACTAGTATAATGTGCAGCAGGCTTATGAATGGGATCAGCAAAGTTGGGGCACATCCGAGGAGTTGTTTTTATAGCTAATTATAGAAAAGTTAAGTCTAAAGACCACTTTCCACCAGGAACGGTCCTGATACTTTCTTTCTCAGGAACTAAAATCCAGGAACCTTCCTTGGGGTAAAAATCTTTGACGAAATTGTGATTTGCATTTCCAAAGCAAGGCAAAAGCCCTCGGAAGACTAAACTATCTAGCTTCTGAAGTTTCAAAAGCATGACAGCTACTTTTCACATTTGCAACAGGTTTGTGAAAATGCTTTGTGTGTGCTGCAGGCCCATGCTCGATAGTTCCCGGGCCTTCAGAAGGTACTAGCCCCTGACCAGGGATGTAATTAAATTTAGACCCTCCAGTGGGAATGCAGGTAGAGAAGTTTCTCAAATCTTCAAATAGTGAAAGATTATTATTCATGCTTAAGAATTAATGTGTAACCTAGTGGTTCCCAACCTTTGGTTTGGGACGTAATGATTCTTGGGATCAGTCAGAGGGTTTACAAAATAAGACGGGAAGTATGGGAAAAGCAGCAGTTTTTTTCCTACTACTCTAGTGTAAATCTTTGTTTTGTTAATCTATGATTTATTGTTTGTTTTAGACTGGACAGGTGTATCCTACCTAAAAGTGGCACTGCATTGACAGCCTTGGACCCCTAATAAATAATTCAGCAGCTACTGTGTAAACATATATTGAGCAACATGCAGGTACAGCCATACTAGCCAGTCTGGGTGTAAATCCAGATTAAGTTAACAGTATGATATGGCAGATTTTATTCTGTTAAATAATTTTTTTAATTGTTCACATCTTTGTTCACATAATAATTTCCATAGTTAAAAATGTATTGTCTTTGTCTTTCTCATTCTTAACATTTCTTCTACTGTTTATTCAAGCCATACACCGAGCTGAACAAAGAACAGTTGCCAAGTTCCCACAATGCAATGTTCAGGCTGGGCTATATGTTTTCTTGCGTTTGTTGACACTGCAAATAAGTGGCGCCTAATTCCAAGTAATCATTTCCTGATATTTACTTTGCCTCTGTGTGAGACCAGACAGCATTAGATTTACTGTCTCTTTATTGCTCCATGTACAGGAATAGTGGCAGTTACATGATGTTGGTGTTGGACATTAAACTGAAGCTTGTGTTTCTATGTCAGATAAAGCTTATTTTTCTTTTCCGGGTCATGAAGGACAGAAGATGTAGGAGATATGAAACAAGACAAATAAGATGGTTGTTTGTTTAGATGTGTCAATTTATAGAATGGTACAGGCTCTAAAGGTGGGTTCTGTGGACGGATCTGAAGTTGAGATGTATCTGTCACAGATACAGATGGTGAAACATTTTAAAGTTGTCCAAAAGCCTCAGAATGCCAAAAAAGTAAATGCTAGTCACCTTTAAACAAAATTTGCAGCCAAAGATCATGAGCTGCTAAGAGATGACGAAGATGGCGAACTGATAACCAGAAGTAGCCAGCTTCTAAAAGTTAGTATCTTTGGAATGCCTCTGGATCTTATTGCGTCAACCTATGGATTTCCCTTACCCCAACAAGCTGACTTTATCATGTAACCTTTACCATCTTTCTCACAGGGCTCATCTCCTGCTGAGATTCTGGCACTCTTTGCCTCTGGACATCTTTGCCTGCAACCAAGTTTTTTTGGAATTTGCAGCCTGCTTGACCAGATTATGGCCTCGACTAGTGATAGAAACCTCAGTAAACCTTTATGGGTTCTGTTCTTTCAATTTTTGATATTCAAATCATCTGCAGTAATGTTAGATTGTCCACAAGGAACTAACTTTTATAGTAGCCTAACTAGCCCCTAGGAGCTGAAGGCCATTTAATAACCTCAAACCACGTCCCTCACTCCCTCACTCCAGCAAAAAGCTGTGTAGAAAAATGTCAGTTTTATCACATCTGCTGTTAAAGCCCCAGTCTCATTAGTACTCAGGAGGTAGGTGGCGAACTCCCCCAACAGATAGTGGCCAGCCCTTCATGATTGTAATCTTCACCAGCACAGATCAGTGTTTGGGCATAACCACAGCATTTGTGCACCATTCCCCTTTTTGATGTAAACATACACACTACTGCCACATGTTTTATTGGACAGCAATGATTCTGTCGGCTCAGTAGCAAGTTTGCCCATCCAGCTTGATCTCCGGGTTCACGATTTTGCTGTGTAGCCACTTTTCAATTAAAACAAAGACACGGCAGTTCATGCTGAGAGTAAATTGCAATCACTCTTCCAATCTTCAGAAGATCTTGGCATCTGTAGCTGAGTTCACCACATCAAAGGTGCTCTCCATTTCACAGATGAATACTGTACTATAACAGAAGAAATATTTGTGTGGACAAGAGGCTGCTGCATGTGTATGACCTGCTGGGGACACAACTTAAAACATTTCAGTGCACACCACTCTTGTTGGTCCAGTTCAATTATTTATTTATTTGTGATTATATGAACCATATATGATGGCATGTTCTTCCCTATTTTTACAAGTTGATGAGAATATCTACAGTGGGACTACTTTGGGTTGTGGGATACTGAAGCCTGCGAAGGACACATTAGTTCTGTCCTTTTTTAGCTGCATTCAGAGGAGCATATGACATGAGAAAGACCCCATAGACCTCAGATATCATTTATTCAGTCTTGAAATACAGACCTTGATCTCCTGAACTGGGATACAACTGTTCTGTCCTGAGGTTAGAGAATATTTCATGACTTTGGTTGCACGATTCAAACCGTAAAGACTTGACTATAAAATGATAAAAATGAAGTGTAGCTTGAAAAGAATAATCCAGTCAGTCTGCTGCTTAAATTTAATGCATAGTCAAGTACATTATGTTCATTGTACCTTACACACATGTGCACACGTACACATGCACACAGTTGTAGACACAGAGATGGATGAACACACATGGTTGAGCACAATTCTCTTGACATGCAGCCTATTTTCAGAAACACACAACACTGTGGATCTCATTTAGGCAGCTGCTGGAAAGACTATTACTGCTGCCTACTTACAATATCCAGTACCAGGTATTTAATAGTGACCCCTCAGTACAAAAAGCATCATCATTACTCCTTACAAGATTGAACCTGCCAAATGTAAGAAACCTAGGTAACATTGGTAAAAGAAGACTAATAGGGCAAGAAACACAAAACTCAGAAGATAATGTAGGTTTCAACTAGAATTACCGCATTGCGATTGTATACGTCCACTAACCAGTGACGTAGTTTACACGCATGTCTGTCTAGACTTATATTATAATAAATTTACACAGGAGTCCAAGCGGATGTTTGTGGCTGATGTAAATAAATTCCCTAATACATTCTTGACATGTCAGTTCACAAGGATTGGATGAAGGTGAGGTAACTACGGCCTTGACCTCTCACCACCAAAATCGAATGAATTCATTACTGACTTCAATTGGACAGTTATACCAAATTTAAAGAAATTCCTTCAAAACGTTCTTCACATATTGCGTTTACAAGAATTGACCGCAAAAACTGGATGAATGGAAAGTCCTGTGTGACCTTTACGTTTGGTCACCAAAATCTAATCAGTTCATCATTGAGTCCAAGTCTAGAGTTGTGCCAAATTTGAAGGAATTCCCTCCAAGCGTTTCTTAGATACTGTGTTCACAAAAGTTGGGTTAAGAGATGGATGAACGGAAAGACAACCCAAAAACATAATAATCTCCAGATCAGCCCAAAGCATTTAGAAGTGAAGTGTATGGTTGCCGGCTCTAGTTATACAACTCTTCACGAGTATTCACGAATATTCACGAAGAACAGATGCATCTAATGCCATATTAAAGTGGACGGAACAAAATTTATACCTGTTCCTGGCAATTCCCATATTTATACCATCACTGACTGGTAATTCAACATATCTGATAGGCAGACATAGTGTTATTAGTGTAATAATTCGTGTAGGTTAAAAGATGTCACGAATTCTATGCATCTCTGTCAGTGAGTTGGTGAAATGATTATTTTTAACACAAGGAATGACATCTTTCACAACACACCTCTGTTACCGAGCACAGGAGTGATGAATTACATTGATCTGACATTGGCGGCCTGATCTATAGTCCATTCCTGTAATTTTGTTCTCAGTTGACAATAATGTGGATGGATGTATTAATATTTAATACGCAGAACGGGGTAATGCAGCCACTGGCCCCTAGAGCCAAACCTCTTTCCTCTTCCTGTGCTGCTGCTGAGTTGGCAGGATGTCCTCAGCCACTTATGCACTCAGTTACCACTAATCAGCTATCAAGGCCCATTGCTTTCAAAGGATACACACAAACATAGTTGACAAGTTCACATGCATGAGTACATATTACACACAAATGGACAGATGGGAATTTAGAAATGCACACACAATGCTAAAGCACAAACACCCATTTAATTTAGCCACTGCAGGTTAGCCAACCCAAGAGTAAAATACTCTATACATGTTTATCGTATGTAGACATTGTTGGTGAAAACATTTACCCTGTCTTACTGCTCAGAGGTTTCAATTACCAAAACATTACCTTGGAATCAGAGTTGTGAAGTGAGAAGAATACTAAAGGCATCCACGGATAGTTTAAATAAAAGTCCTGGTTCTTTGCATAGATAATGTGCGAAAGCTCTTCCAAAACTCGGATGTATATGAAACTGTCCTTGATATATTATTTGCACAAATGATAAGTAACGGTCATGTTGCAGACTAGGATGTCCATAGCACACACTGAATGTGCCACACTGGCTGTGTAACAGGTGTATCCTGACAACTGTGCAACATGTGGAGATCTGGAAGTTGAGTCATGTCAACTGAACTTCTTTCTTTAGGCCGATTCATGCTTACTCTCCTGAAATACCCATGGAAACACTGCACCAGGGCCATGCACTGTCGACAATGATCTAAAAAGGCCTGGTGTGCGCCTCTTGATTTTTGAAATGCTGCATTTTACCATTGTGACTCTTTGTTGATTGTCTCATTGATTGGAGGGAACTCTGACCAAAACACTTTTTCTCTGCATCCTTCCAACATGCATCAAAAATAAGTTAACCAACATACTTATAAAGACCAATAAACAACATACCATGTGTCAGGGAGAGATCATTACTGAGAGAACATTACACAATGGTGCCACTTTGTCAACCTAAATTGCGACTGACTGAAAATGAAACTAACACAGAAGTGCCTTGTAAAAATCTAAATAAATCGTTATCCACTGCAGATTTTTTTTATTCAGACAGTTTATGCTTAGTATCAGCTGTGCAAAAAAAACAAAACAACTAAAGAAAAGCTGCTTTCTCTGAGAAACATGATTATTTAGGTGCATATTTATAAACCCAGACAAGGACAGTAGGTCATTGGAAAAGAAGGATGGAAAATGCCCTTCATGTTTGCACTAATAAAGGCTGGTGCCTACAAAAAAATGTTTTTAAATGTTTTTTTTTCTCTATTGCTTCATAAATGTACGTAAATTTCCTTGAAATATTATTATGAGTCTATATTGCCTACCCCTAGTTACAACATTGTTGCAGATTGCTGGTGTGGTCTCCCTGATGAATATGTGAAGTGGTCATAATTTTCCTGGGGATGGATGAAAGGGCAGATTGTGTCTGAGACCTCCCCTTCTGTTGAGGGAGGGATTTTACGCTTGGTGTGCTTTCACATATGGACTAGACCCCTGAACTTCTCTAGACTTTACCAGAGTCCTCACATGCAGCTCAGCATGTGAGGACTCAAATGAATGAGTCAGTTGGCATGGACATTAATAATAATAATAATAACTGATACTATATTAATCAATTGGGGAAATTCTTGTGGATAGGCTGCCCCTTTAAGGAAACAAGGGTTCCTGGTTCAGTGTCTTGTCCAGGTACAGTTTGACACGTGGCCAGGTGTGAATGCCACTGATGTGCTGGCTTGGATAAAAAAACAATGAGTGTGGGGGTTTTTCACCTTTTTGAAAATATCAATATCATTTTTTGAACTTCGTCCCTCCTCTTGTTCCTTTCTTTTTGTTTTTTTTTGTTTTTTCTTTGTCTTTAAGATGTTACATGGTGAGCAAAAGCTTATAATTACATGTTTTGCAGAATCTGGATAAAACCTTCAGCAATTTGAATCAATTAACTTTCAGATTCTGACATTTGTCAGCCACAGAAATGCGTAGTCCCTTCTAACCACTTAGTAGACGTGCTCCAGATGGGCCTCCATGCTGCCAGTCTTTTAAAATGTCTGCATTGCAGAAGAGACGGAGCTTGTGAAGGAGAGAAGTGTGGTGGAGTAAGCGGGGTGTATATACACTTTGTGTGGGTTTTTCTCCATACATACTGACATTTCTTTGGTGTGATTGGAAAGATTTGCAGGAGCAAAAATTAGGAGTGAATGCCAAGAATGAAAGGTTTAGACAGTGTGATGGAGGCTCAAGCTGTTCCAAGAGTCTGGAGCAGAGCTAATAAAGAAATACATCAGCAGCATGCCTGTACTGTAGTGGAAACGGAGACCGGGAAAAAAATATTATCCAAGCTTTGAGATTGAGCCCTATGATAATATTTATACAGAAAAATTTGTCAAATGTCAGTTTTCCATACTCTTCCTACAGTGTTATTCCATTGTGGTGTTTTTTTCAGTTTTTGATTTATACAGAGACAGATTTGTTTTTTGTATAATCATCTCACAAAATGTATTTATTTTTTAAAGCACAATTTCTGTGTCATTAATGTATCTGAAGTGTTTCTGTAATTTCAAAACATTTGTAATTAATCACATTATATTTTGGAGGGAATACATTTTTCAGATTTCAGAAAAATGTGACTGAGCAGGGCTTTAAGAAAGGTCCATGACCTTTGTGTTTTGCATTTGCAGGCAAATGAAAAATGAGAAATACTTGAGTGAGAGCATTAGATGTGCACAGACATGGCCTATTAACATACAGGACCCTCTATCTGCACTGAATTGCTGATTGTTTATTTCTTGAAGTAGCACTCACTACAAAAAATAATGCCCAAATATTACATTATATTAAGTATATTTTTTTCAGGGTCATTTTTATTGTTGAGACATAGTATTATAGATTCTAAATCCTTCTTATTAAGAAAAGTGAGTCTTACACCAAATAGTTGCATTTTGCTGTTTCTGAAGTAAAGCATAATAATTCTTTAACGGAAACATGTGCATGATTATTATGCACCTGGATGGCAAACTGTGTCCCATATGTACAGTACATCATAAACTAAGAAGTTACAAATATGTTTGATATAATATAATAATAGAGCACTGAGATGGGGAACGGTATTTCGCTTCTTTATATGCTGAAAGTATGTAATGAAAGTGACAAAAAACTGAACTGAACTGAACTGAACTAAATTGTATTAACAGAATCACTTACTAAGTAGTGAACAAATAACATTTTTGCTCTTTCAGATACTTTAATTTGCCAGTACGGACCACTTTTTTTCCAGTTACTTGCATGAGTCTTACATCCTTAGAACCCGTCAGTTTCTTTATTTGTTCTTGGCCAATTTTAGCTGAAGCTGCCAACAGACTCCCAGGTGCTGTTCAGAGTTTATTTTCCCTGACTGTAAACCCCATGCTATAGGAGAGACCACAAGTTTTCAGTTTGATTTAAATCTGGTGACCAAGGGGTCAAAGTCATCATTTGGTCATCTTTTGAAGTTTTTGCTGTCTAGCCAGCCAGTGGAGTACTTGGAAACATGGTGTGGAGCATTGTCCTGCATAAATATTTAAACATATATTTTAAAATATTTACATTTTAAAAATATTGTAACCTTTAAACTGCTTCTTGTACGATTGCTTGTAGAAAGTGTTTTCTAGATACTTGCAGTAGTTTATGGAGTCCGTTTTCAATCAATGTGCCATTCAAAAACCAACCAGTTCATTAGTTCATTATTGATGATAGCAGCCCACATCATTACCCCCCAACCACCTTGCTGATGCTTGAGTTAAACTGGTTCCATGTATCCACGAACATTCCAGCTTCAGGCCCATCCATCAGATTCATCCACTGTTGATCCCATTGGTCCATGAAACCTTTAGAAATCAGTCTTAAGGTATTTTGTGGTCAGTTCTTGACACTTCAGTGACAATTCTGCAGATTCCAGGAAGGTTGCAGTTCTGGAAAATGATGCTAGGGCTAAAGGGTTCCTGGATGTTTCATGCTTATTTTTTTGGAAATCTTTCAGTTAAGTAGCTTTTCTCCTCAGCATGCTTTTTGCGATCCTGTCTGCCCTCCTGGACAAATCCTTTGATTGTTCAGTGATCACGTTATACCATTTTGGCTATTTCAGTAGTGTTGCATCCTACTGAAAGACATTTGTCAATTTTGTCTTCTCAGTGTTTGTTAGGTTTCCTTTTCAGCCCATTTTGCCAAGAGCAAAAACAATGCCTAGTAACTGTGCACACTGGAATATAACACAGGCCTCAATTTCAGCCTAACCCTATGCCAGTCACGCAACATATCTAATAATTCTACACACACTATATGAATTTTCCTCAGTTTGTAAACATGCACTACACACCAAACAAATTATTGCAGCAACAATTTGCCATCTAGTTGACTCATACAACTCAACATAAAGCTGCAAGCAAGAATTGTGTGCATATACAGATACAATCA
This sequence comes from Sandelia bainsii, assembly GCA_032362345.1. Lineage (NCBI taxonomy): Eukaryota > Metazoa > Chordata > Actinopteri > Anabantiformes > Anabantidae > Sandelia > Sandelia bainsii. Next base: position 16,966,450 of record JAUMHL010000012.1, on the reverse strand, counting down.
GATTAGACATTAGAAGCTGCTATTTTGGCCCCATACAGTATGCATTCTGGCAAGCATAAAAATAAGTTGATGTGTATCATCCCAGTGAGTGTTGCATGACACTGTGGTGTAGAGTTCATATATCTGGCATTCACCCTACTGTATGTTTATTTATTTCCCAAAGTGTTCATTATGTGGTATAGTAGATGATAACAAATGAAATCTCAGTTGGAATCAATGAGAGCTAAACACAGAACACTTCACAACAACAAAGACATTTGGTTTGGCAGAAGCACTTTTGAGCTCACATTCTTCCTGCTTGCTTGCAGTTTTTCTCCTTTGCTTCCAAGTGTCTTGTTTTCTTGTGTGGAATAAAACGCATCAGGGGAGAAATGGGTGTCAAGACTAGTTTTATTTATATAGCATCCAGCCCAAAGGGGCTTTACAATCTGCACAACATATGACAGTCTTTGTTCTTCGACCCTCAAACTGTATAAGGAGGAAAACAATGAAAGAAACCCAAAGAAAAACAACTGAAAAGGGATCCCTGTTCCAAGGTAAACAGACACCAAAACACTGGAGCATTTGGCCATATGTTGGCCATACACAGTTGTTAGGACTCTCACCTCACAGCAAGGACTTCCTGGGTTCTACTCGGCACACAAAGTAGCACAATTACATACCCCCATTTTCAGAAAGGTTTGCACCTATTCTAGAATGCAATAAAAACTTAAATCTGATTTGTCTCTGAAAACATAACTGTATTTTAAATTTAGTTTGGTCCCAGCAACACAGAGTGTTGACAGAGGCATGTTTACCACTGTGTTATGTCAACTTTTCTTTTAATTACACGTTTTAATAGTTTGCATTTTAGAAGATGTCCCAACTTTTCTGGAAATTGGGTTTAGTAGTTGTTGATGCTCAGAGTATCATGTGTGGTTTAAGGAGCACAGACAGGATGGACACAAATGCAGACTCATAGGCAGGTGCAGTTACTTAGATATTAAAAATGACAGACATACAAACATGCAACACTGAAACAACCCAGGAACAGGTGGGAAGTCAGAAACGATAATAAACAGACAAGAACAAACACTGGAACTCCACAGCTGGCATGCTGTGATAATCTTTCAACAGACAGGTAGAACCGGCAGGTTAAAGCAGTCGGAGAACTGATGAAGAAACTCGTAACAAGTGTGTGACTGTGTGGGGAAGATCAGGTCCCTGCAAATGGAGGAAAGTGCATCTGGTGGATGGATGGAGCATGGGAAGAGACATGCCAAAATGCCCGAAATAAAAAAGGCTTGGACAGTAATCATGACAGATTGTTGAAGTAGTGACTTTACGTATGGTTAGAGCTGGAAAGGTAGCAGCGAACTACAGAGAAACTTGATTGCAGTTACCAGTCAACATAACAATTTGGCAAACTTTCTAACTGCCAGGTAGGAGGGTAGCTAGCTTGGTTGCTAATTGGACAAAAAGGTAGTTTGTTTAAAGGATGAAATTTCACTCCGATCTCACGACTGACTGTAAATCATGCTGCTTTTGTGAAGCAATTTATACCTGGGCTAAAGAGGTTAACAGATGTGGTTTTGCACAGCTAATATCATAACTTCCTCTGTTTTGAACTCTCCAGCTCTCCCCAGGAAATTAATGGATTTGCTTTGAAATTTCTCTGCCATAAATCCTGATGTAATTGAGCCCTAAGAGCTTAACACTAGGCATATTGTCCACATATATTTTACTAATGATCTAATCAGGACATTATGTGACTTCATCAGGATTATGTGGAGCTTCTCAGTGGCCAACAGGTCTGACTGTGATTTTACTGGGTAGCTTCCAGGTGTGAATGTGTCGAACTTCGTGAATGTGGTTCCTTTAAAAGAGATTGCTCTCAGCAACTACATTTAATACAAGGTAAGCAAAGCTTGGCAGTTCAGGGGATTGTTTTTGAAGATATACTATATGTTATGGCAACATTTCCTGAGACAGTCTTTTCCAGTTCGTATTTGCTGTTGCTACAGTATAAGAAATGTCATGTTGTTCTGTCAGGAACCACCACCAACTTGGTGTTCTTTTTACAGCTTATGCTGTACTTAGATGCAGCAACTAATTTACTTATTTACTTTCTATTTCATGCTACTTCAGAGGGAAAGATTCAGCCTCATTCACCAATATCTTCCTAATTTTTTGTCTTAAATTTGTTTTTTAGACGGGTTCCAACAAAATCTACGTTGGATTCAAGACATGTTCTTAAACTGCACATTTGCTTGTACCTTCGTTGTTGTATTGTTGACCATTGACCTTGTAGGTTGAAAGCGTTTTCTAGTTGTTCCTATTCAGCATACTGCAGGTAAACAACCTGCCAGTCTCCTGCATGAGGGGAAGGGAGAGTGTTGCAGCTGTTGTTATGGTTGACCTACACTCTGTATTGTCCCTGAACACCTCACACACAAGACACTTAGGGTTTTGGCATTTTCGTAACATGGATGACCTACGCTCTATACTGTTCCTGTATGTCTCACAAAACTAGACTGGACCAGCCTGGAGCAGCTTCAGATACTACACAGTGTTGCTGTAACGTGAAACACACATGCAAAGTTAAATGATGAGTCCATTTAACTTTGAGTCCACTTATGACAAGATGACAGGACATATCCATCCTAACTACCATCCTGGTACAGAGAAATATCCGAAAAGTTGTTTGATGAGCTTGGCCGTTAGCATCACGCCAACATTGATTGATGATTGATAGGTAATTCTTGTTGCCGTCTTACCTTTCCATTTGAGATATATTCTTACTCACAGTATATTCTACTTGATAGTTGCAATATTATGACTCTCTTAAAATGCTTAATTCTCTTAATATCATGACTTTTTTTCTCAAAATATTTCTTCTTTTACATTTTTTACTCCCTAAATAATACAAAAAACAAAACAAACTCAGCTACTCTCTTGTCGTCCTCAAACAAATTTCCATGTTGCGATTTTTAAAACATGCCATGAAGATGATGATGGTGATGATGATAAAACGTATTTCAAATGAGTCTTACACACACACACAGACACACACAAACAAAAAAACCCCAACAAAAAAAAAACATTGTCTAGCACTTAACAATTCCTAGCATGTTTTTATTCTTGACAAGTCTGGGTCTTACGGGCTCTTAGTTTGTAGTAACTCATAATTTACAGAACCCGAATGGTAATTGCTTGTGTCTTCTTGTAAGTCGCTTTG
>JAUMHL010000012.1:16940779-16959990 GCA_032362345.1 Sandelia bainsii | reverse complement strand
CTGGACAACTTGCTGTGATTGATGGAACCATGAATTCTGCTCTCTACCAAAAAATCCTGAAGGAGAATGTCCGGCCAATAGTTTGTGACCTCAAGCTGAAGCGCACTTGGGTTCTGCAGCAGGACAATAATCCAAAACACACCAGCAAGTCCACCTCTGAATGTCTTAAAAAAACAAAATTAAGGTTTTGGAGTGGCCTAGTCAAAGTCCAGACTTGAATCCAATTGTGATGCTGTGGCATGACCTTAAAAATGTGGTTCATGCACCCTCCAATGTGGCTGAATTAAAACAATTCTACAAAGAAGACTGGACCAAAATTTCTCCACAGCGATGTGAAAGATTCATTGTCTGTTATCGCAAACGCTTTATTGCAGTTGTTGCCATCAAGGGTGGCCCAAACGGTTATGAGGTTTAGGGGGCAATTACTTTTTCACACAAGGCCATGTAGGTTTGGATAGTTTTTTTCCTTAACAAATAAAATCATCACTTAAAAACTGCATTTTGTGTTTACTTGGGTTATCTTTGTCTAATATTTAAATTTGTTTGATGATCTGAAACATTTAAGTGTGAAAAATATGCAAAAAAGTAAAAAATCAGGAAGGGGGCAAACACTTTTTCACACCACTGTGTGTCCCATTCTCGTATATGCTTTATCTCAGAAACGCCTGGAAGGAATTTCATTACATCTAGCACAAATATCCGCTTGGACTCATGCATAAACTTAGAATATGAGCCTGCATAGACACTGCTTCACTGATTATCGGAGGTATACAACCTCAGTGCGGTAATTCTCATTCTTTTTGTACGTGTGTGTAATTTTGGTTGAACTGACATTTAAAAATGCAGCATTATCTTCAATAGCAAATAGTAGTGAGGGAGAGTAACAATGACTCAATTTTGATTGTTGATCTTTGTCCATAAGGAGACATAAGTATATTGTGCACATCCACTGGCAAACCCTGTGGATGTCCCCTTGCAGTACACGACTCTCGGTTGCCTACAGAGTGTGTGATTAAAGTGGACTAGGAAATACAGTGCAGGGCATTGTACATTGTTGGGTCACTTCATCTTGTGATTTTAAAGCCCTGCTTCAAAGAGGTTTTCAAATTAATGTGTTAAAAGGGTGCAAGAATTTTCACATTTATTTTGGTCTCTTGTTTTAAGATTGTGATGTTGAACATTCTTATATGTATAGGAAGCGTAATGTGTGTACAGTGACAAAGCACTCATTGTACAAAAATAAATCACAAAGCACCTCCAGGCTGTATTCTTGAATTATATTTCTTTGTCAGCTGTCATGCTCAGCAGAAGAGGAATCAATATAGATTTCAAGAGTGACAATGCATCAGAATAACTCAGCTGTCACTGTTGTTGCCATCTCATTCATCAGTTTCCACAAAAGACTTTTACCTGAGTGTTCTCTCTGTTCAACAAATCTGTAAGTTTGGATCTAATGTAATGCAGCTATGTCCAAATAGTTGTTTTAGCCACTGATTAAAGGAGAGACTCAGACCATCAGATGCACTTGTGATGTTTGTGTTTACAATAACTACAGCTCCCAACAATGGCTTTACAACTCCCCTCCAAAGAATGGAAACATGTTTACATATTGCTGAGGTGTGAAGGTATTATGAAGTGATTGATTCGTCAGAGAAAATTCAGCACTTAAAAAAAACGGTGTCTGTGTGTTTGTGTATTCTGGCTTTCTCCTCAGTGGGCTGAGGATAAATGATGGACTGGCTATTGCAATTGTTATTTGTATGCATAGCTTCACATGACTGGGTCACTAAATCGTGTGAGCAAATTATGCAGCATACAGTCGAACACAAACACTCTAGTCTTACATAGGAGTCTATGTAAGAAATCTGTGGAATCTTTGCTCATGCTATTCAATCAAGGTGTCGATTTTTCTCTCAGACAAGAATTATAGACAGGTTGTAACTAAAATATATTCTCTGCCGCTCCTATTCTGTTTGACTTTTTTTGTTCCATTACAAGCTCTGTCTAACAGAACATAAATTACTGCAATTGCACCCTGAGAGGTTATTAAACTATATTTTCTGAAATCTGAAGCAGACTTGCATTTTCTGTCAGTTCTGCTGTGGGAATAACTAATGTGTCTGTCTTTTAGTCTTGCAGTACATTTAGTACATTGTTACAGTTCATTTCAAGTCAAATAAAGTTACTGCAATTTATTTAAAAATCTGTTACTACAGTTGAGGTACAACATACAGTATTATGTGTAAGAGTTACTGATTAAATATATGCACAAATAGGTAGTATAATACATCATCTTAGTGCTTCAGTCACTTCAGTGTATGTCTACTCAAATTTGATACAAAATAGAAAAAACAACTCACTTGCCATAGTCTCAAAATAATGTAGATACACATTTTCTTTATATAATTTGGAGCGCACAGTTAACATCCATAAATTCTCGTGACTACATGCCCACCAAGGTGAAACCAACAGTCATTGGTCTTGTAAATTATTATGTAAGCTTTAGAATTGACCACCACCTGGATTTTGGTGTGCATTCGCTTGACCTGTTTAATTTATAGATTTTCCTTTTGGCATTTTACCCTTTATTGGACAGTAGTCCAGAAGTCGTCCTTACATGCTCTATTCAGATTTTCACTTGTGTCCTTGCAGAGATGTAAACACAGTAGAAAATATAGTAATCACTCATGCATTATTGCATTGAGTATTTTTAAGTATTTTCTTCAGCTAAGCTAAAATAGGCTAAATAAAAAGGTTGAAAACCTGTGATATTTGAACTGGAAATATTTGTTATATTGTTAAAACCAATACGCAGTCGTCTTTCTGTATCATTACATGTTTTAACAATGCCGAATCAGTAAGTCAAAAACATTTCTTTCTTTTTCCAGTGCGCTTATAGTGTAGGACTTACAAGTTCAGTAATTAAAATTATACTTAATAATTGAGTGAATCTTCAAGCTTTCCACTTTTTTTATTTTATTGATTTGATAAAGCTACAGCATACAGTGGAGAAAACAGTTCCCTCCACCCAGAGGCCCCATTTTTATTTTAAATAACAAAAGCAAAGCTCATTTACTCTTTACGCTACTCTTTAGGGATACGAACTAAATCTACAGTCAACACTCTTTTTCAGCGTCAATGTCAGTAGCACTTTGAAATGATGCATTAATTTTAAAACTTAACACAGTAGAAGACCTTTTTTCTAGTTTGTCCCTTTCATTCCTCTGTTAGTGGTTATTTTTCCATAAACTTTATTTTTACACATTATTCTTTCATTTGTCTCCACTTTTAGTATTCCGAGTTGTTGGTTTGTGTGTGTTCTCTTAATTTAAGTATGTACAACTGTAAACAACATAAAAACATGTGAAATTAGTAAAGCAAGTTACTTATTGCTTAAAGGATTGGTCAGCGTTTATCCAGGGTGGGGTGTATTGCCCCACAATTATATCATGTCAAGGAAGTTTACAAAACGATACTTATATTTGTGAAGATGCAGAAAACAACTACTTAACGTTTTATTGGTTTGCAGCTCGCAGGCAGCAGCATTTATTAGTGCAAACAAAAATTTCCATCTTTCTTTTCTAGAGAGCTACTGTCCTTGACTGCGTTTCCATGCACTTAAGTAGCCAGGTTACTAATAGAACTCAGCTTTCTCAAATAGTCGGGGAAGGGAGTTTACATGTACTTAATAAACCTAGTTACTGGAAATCTGCGTATACATGCAGCAGATGCATAATTTGATTTATATTTTGACACTTTTTTGTTTGTGTAATTTTCAGTCAGACATTAGGTGGTCAGTCATTTAAAAATAAGGTGGCATTGCTTCGTAATGATCTCTCCCTCATTCAGCTATCTGTAGCCAGCCAGAAGAAATCTACCTGGGGAAAACTTCCATAATACTTTTTAGGTGATAAATCGTCATTGACAGCTTACACTCTCTGCTCTCAGATATTGGGGCTTGTGTCATTGTTGTGTGCATCACACATCTTTTGCGTTGCTGTGTCATTGATATCGCAAAACTACACTTTTATCACATAAACATTTATACCTGTATTATTGTGGACGATATGATACACTTCCAGTGTTTGGCACGATTATGTGTGTGGTTTAAACAAAGTAAACTGACATCTATATGCCATCTAAGGCCCATTTTACATTATACTGTATTATTTATACTTGGTACTTAGCAGTAATAATTCTCCAAATCTGCAGTTAGTTTAGACTTTAATTTTTCAGCCATGATTCATTTTCTACATTTACATACATATATACATATACAAGTTTTTTCCCCCCCAATAATTTCATGATTTACATCATAGTGAAATTAACAGTACATAGACAGGATGTTTCTTTGTTAGTCAGTCCCTCCAGGATTTTGCTGAAATTTCTTTAGTGTTTCAGCCTAAAATGTCTGATTTTGCAGGTTGAATTTGTGTCAATTGTTGCGATCACAACATTGTGGAGATAAGTGATCTGTCCTCTTATGACAAGAACACACCAGGATATTTGAATTTAGACTTTCTGTGTGTATGCATTACATTGAATTCTTGCTGCACAATAGATGGAAAAGGGGCCAGTGATGCACAGATGCACTCATACTCAACGTTCTTGTGAAATAGAGAAAGAGAGAGAGCACGATAAGTGGATATTCTGGCTGGAGAGGATTCAGTGTGAGGGGAAAGTGTGTAAAACGCTCATTATTTTGCAGACATTGAAGCTCAGCTACACATTATTCAGACATGATGATGAACAGGCCTCTCTCATCAACCCTGACTTGTATTGTGTCCTCAACATTAATTAGTTCTGAACGCTTTTTCTCTTTAACTTAAGTCTCTGGATAAGCCAAGCCCAGAAAGTCAGCTTGACCACATCTGTAAACACTGTGGTCAAACCACACTTACTCCCCATGTATTGGCATCCATATGTTACTTATTTAAAAATGCTGATGTTCACGCTTGGTAGATGTTCCTGATATGTGAACAACTAAACTTCATGGTCAATCAGTGTTTGAGAACTGGGTGAAAATAAACACTCTGCACTGTTGCAAATATTTTAACATAAATAGATTTTCATGCCAAACGCAAATCACATATTTGGAGCGGAGTATGTCTCTGCAATTATTTTTCCATTTGACACACTCTGTGTAATTACCTCTGCAGTCAGATAAAAGTTGATGAGGAGTTGTTGTGATTCATGGGCTGATGAATGAAAATCGAGTGTAACAATACTTGGCAAGTGCATATACAATTTGAGTTTTCGCTGCCGATCTTCATTATGTATGGATTTAAGTCGAATAAATATGCTTGTTAGTTATTAGTGGGCTCTATAAAAATCCTGTCATTGATGTCCCAGCTCTCAACTCAAAATCAGAGGCTTTAGTACAGGGGTCCATAGAGGCAAAGCAAGTACAAATATGAAAGCACAAACAAAAAGCTGCAAACCACAAAACACATACACAAAGGAAATGCGATGCAAATAGATGATCCTAAACCGGAAGTGCTGCAGGACGCTAGGGGGAGCGATGAGCTCCATTTGTAAATAAAACCCTTTACATTAGCAACCATTAGCAAGCTAACTAGCTTTTCACAAGAAGACGGTGCCAGGATGTAAATTAGCTAGGTAGCAAGCAAAGTATTTTGTAAATACCACAATATTGTCGACAATTATGTGTATTTCACAAAGTTGTTCAGCTGAGTCAAGTGTTATAAATCTTAAGTCAAACACAGATAGTGGTTTGCAGATAGTGAAATCATATTTTCACAGAAACTGTTGTACACATCTCGAAACATTATGAAGACAGGTATGAATGAATGAAAACCAGAATTTTACGCTGTAAAACTAAAAATGCCAAAGGAAGCTAAAACTTTGCCTGGAACCCAGTGGAACTCCACCGTTTGGTGATTCGAGCAGGGTAAAGATTAGTAAAGAAGTAACTTTTACATCTCAATGTCACACTGGGTGCTGCTAATCACAGATAAACAAGGCGCTCTAAAATGATGGATTGAGGCACTAGGTGCTGTGTGTTTCAAAGGATTCCCCTCGTGACTGGCTATATCCATTTGGATTTCACTCCACAGGGATTTTGCCTCCCTCATTTCCTCCCTGCCACTGCAAAACCAGAGGAAATCATTCTTTGCCAGTGCTGAACCCTTGCTGTAATGAGATTTGAGGGACATCAAAGTGCCTTTCCTTTGAGGAAGAAAAATAGATCAGATGAAAAATAGGCCTGAAATGCAAATGTCCCACTGCGATGATGAACTTGAGTCAGCTTCCTCAGGAGTGTGGCACAAAGGCATGAGACAAGTTTGGACAGCTGAGGAGTTTGGAAAATGAGTTAATGAATATGTTTAATAGATAAGCTCGTCTTGTCTAAATCCAGATATGAATCATATTTTGATGAAAGGCTGTAAGAGGGATCAGAGGAAGGAGTGAAACTCATTCATCCACCATGAGGAACAAGACAAAGGAAAACATGCAAATGCATCAACAGGGCGAGCACAACAGTATCACAAGCAGTGTTATTCATTCTTTCAGGAGCATGAATGGGAGATATCTTCTTTTTTGATCACTGACTTCACCATCTAACACATTTAGAAGGTACTTTGGCAAACCTTAAATTTAACCCTGTTTTTAGCAATAGCAATTGGACATATTGATATTGTTGAGTTGCTAGATAATAATAGGTGCTTTACTTTAGTCTACACCAGAACTACTTTGTTTTTTTTAAGACAGTCACAGATTTATTAGGCATAATATACGTTTTCACTCAATAAAGCAGCCCCTATACAGCACACTACACTACGCTACAGTAGTGTTTTTATTTGGCAAAGGCTATACCTGAGTTAAATATTCTTTCATAGATTTTTTCATTAGACTCTAATTTCATTGGACTCAATTTAAGTAAGGATGAGTTGTGAATGAACTTTTTTTACAAGCTCTGTTTTGAGGCAAACAATAAATCCATTTGTTTAATATTAGTTTTAATCTAGTGTATATTAGTAATATTATTAATCTCTGCTGACGCACGTGTTGTGGCACATGAAGTGTCATTCATAAATGCAGAATGACTTTTATTCTGTGTATTATTGTGGTCATTATCATAAAACATCAGGAAAAAAATTATTTCATAGCAGTTTCGTCATTTCAATTTAGTTTAATACAGCAGCCGTACCCAGAGTGCACAATTTTTTTTAACTTTATATTTACCCATTAACCGAGATAACATAGGGGTCCAAGAAACAAACAGTGATGAACCGGCGACAGGGTCATGGGCGGCCAAGGCTCATTGATGCATGTGGGGAGTGAAGGCTTCCCTGTGTGGTCCGATCCAACAGACGAGCTACTGTAGCTCAAATTGCTGAAGAACTTAATGCTGGTTCTGACAGAAAGCTGAGTCAGAATACACAGTGCATCGCAGACAAACAAGTCCGATCCATAGAGGCCCCACCTTGCTACTTACAGGACTTGAAGGATCTGTTGCTACCATCTTGGTGCCAGATACCACAGCACACCTTCAGGCCTCTCGTGGAGTCTAGTGAAGATGTTACATGAAAGGCTATGGCTATGAAAGGCTAACATATATTAATACAGTATTAATATATATATAAATATAAAAGTAATCTGGCCAGGAAGAGACTGCAGTGTTATCAAAACAGACTTAGCAAACTGCCTTAAAAAGGGAAGTAAAGTGATGCCTCTGAATACACCTGGTCAAACAGAATTAATTTTGTGTTCATATGTATGTGTTTGTGTGATTAGGCAAATGGCATTTTGCTTCTGATTGATAGTTGCATTATACAGAACTGCAGCATGCCCGATAGGAATATATTTTTAAGCGATTTGCGTTTTTATACAAGCTGATTGTCATTAGTGCTTAGTGCATTAGAATTTGACTGATGTTACTAATGATTACAAATAGCCATATAGCAGAGAAAAGGGAAGTGAATAAGATTTAAATTTAGAGGAAATATCATACAATATGAGGAAATACTTTTTATAGTAGTCTCATCAACTTTCTCTTTTCTGTGGAAGCTCTCACTGTTATGTTGAGAGGAGCAAAGTAGTGAGAAAGAATTTTCAGGTTGTTATTTAAACCAACTTATACAAAAATGATAAAGTGCACAGAAATAATAATTGATTTTGTCAGTGAGATGAAAATCTCAAGAGGCTGGTAAAAACGGATATTTCGGCAGAAAACAATTGAGGCGACAAACGGTAATACTGTACAACTGAATGATAGTTACCTGGTACATATTGTATGACTCAGGAAACAAAGGATGTACACAGAAGATATTGAACATAATAAATAACAATGTAGGTGAGAATTTACAATACATCATGAATTCAACTGCATCTTATGAAAGCACAGAAGCAGTGTTGGTTTGAATACTGTTACACAATAAGGCAGTGCCTTGAATCTACAAAGACTGCCTTTAGTGGGAGGGTGACATGGACATGATGCAACACACCAAGGCATAATTTCTACATACATGTGTAATTGCTTAATAAAAATGTATCATAACAATGAATCTTGCTATTTTCTACCACTATTACACCAAAAGAAGAAATCAATTAATAAATCAATAATGAGCAAGACAGACACAATATTTTTTAGCTTTTTGAAACCCAGTTCACACCCACCCCCCTTTGACACACTCTGATTAGCTGGGGCCCTTGTCCCAAGAGTGTCCTTAATGACGGTCAATGAGTTATTGATTTGCACACTGCTTCAAGCAATAGTTTTCTCTTTTAAATGTTGTTCCTGTAGGTTCCTTTGTGTGCTCTTTGTAAATAAATTACTTCCAAGGCACTAGTGAATGCATGTTTGGTGTGGACACACACTGCACATGCTACACCTTCTGTGTAGACACAGCGGCAGACCCTGCAGTAGTTAAAACTGATTTGCACAAAGTGACATTTGTTTTGTTGGCGCATTTTGTATGCGAACGTGGTTAGCACTAACTAATTTAGTTTCATTTCATTTGCCTGTTGTATAATTTGATGCGAAGCATTAAGGACAATTCGTGCTCACCATTTGCCTTCGGACACCTTCTCGCATTATGAGAATGGTTGTTATTCAGACTATATTTGCGGAAGTGCACAATGACAGCTTCCACACACGTGGACTACTGTAACTGCTTCGAAAATGAATAGTATACTCTTTTGATGCATGAAAGCTGCATCTCCTGTTTAATATGAATAATTTATAAGTAACTTATAACACTCAGAGCAGTGAGGTTTATTTTCACAGGCACAAGTTGCCTTTGATTTTTAATTATATGGAAAAAAAATGCAATTTTCACTTCCTACATTGCAAGAAAGTCAGTGAAATCTAGGAAGTCTGGTTTACATATATGGCTTGACACATGCACAGTCGGTTCACTCGCAGTGGCGTTGACTTAGAACTTTGCTGCACATGTCCATAGAGTGTCCCATACTTGATGTGTGGACCCATGAAAATTCTTGTCATGCATACCAGTAGAAAACATGCAGATGCAGAAAGCATGAACTGCTCGTTGTTGGTTTTTCTCTCTTTCCACTCACCCCAACCAGTCGAGGCAGATGTCCGCCCATCCTAAGCCTGGTTCTGCTGGTGTTTTCTTCTGTTAAAGGGAGTTCTTCCTCTCCATTGTTGCCTAGTGATGCTCAAGGGGAGTTTGTTGGGTTTTCTGTATATTTCTATGTAGTTGGACTGTTATATTCTGTGAAGTCTTAATCCTTGTAAAGTGCCTCGAATTGACTTTTGTTGTGATTTGGTGCCATAAAAATAAACTGATTTAAAGTGAAGTTGCTTTTAGCTTTAGCATTAAGTTAATGTAGCTCTGATGCGGCTATAGAGAAGTGAACAGTAAATGGTGAGGATGATTTCAGTTAGATAAATTACAAATCAACTTAGTCACATTCAGCCTTTGTCTTACATTAAGATAAGATAATGTAGTTTGCCTTGTTTCAACAATTTTCTGAAGTGTCCCCATCTTAAAATGAGACTAAAAACACTGAATGAAATAATACATGACAATCAAATATATGACCTCTATCTAAACATAAAATTTTGGCAAAACAAGAGAATACTAAGAGTTTGTCTCAAGAACTTAGAAACAACATTTTCCTATGTCAGTTAGTTTTGCATTCAATTAATAATGTATTACCCCATAACCTTTAACACAGTGCTGTCTGTATCAACCAGAGAACAACATGTTAACTTCAGTCAACAGAGAACTTCATCATAAGCTAGATTAGGTACTGGTGCCATTAAGACAGAGGACAAGCTGCAGATGGAGTGATCCATTATTCAGAGCAGAGCCTCTCCAGTATCAGGCTCTGACAGCCATTTGTTAGATTAACTCTCACTTGTTTGCATTTGGACAAAGGACGATTCATGCTGTAAAACGCATGGGCTAATTGGAGAGTGTTACAACAATATGAACATAAAGCTGTTTTATGGATTTAGTTGAAATGGTGGATGCTTCTACGGTTTTGTGTTTATATTCAAACAGTGTTTGACTTCTCATTTGTTGTTTTTAGCTTTTCAGTAAGAGGAACTACTAACAAATGTCACAGGTGCAGCTTGCCATTCAAGTCAGGTTTTTATTGTGACACCAACAAATTAGCACACAATGAGTGGATAGGTGAGGACGGCAAAGGAGGAAATAAAGGTAGAATGAGGGCAGAAGGACGACCATTGTCGCTAATGATCACTCTAACCCACTTTTGTGCAGAACTGTGACAATTCCTGACCTGAAAAAGGGATTTGAGATTAATTTACTATTCAGCACTGTAGTGTTATGCATTTATTTACTGAGATTGCAATTTGGGAATTATGGCAAATGATAATGAATCAACAGCTCTTAACACTAAATCAACACTCAGCTCTAATAGCTGGGTCCTCAAACAAAAAGCATCAAACCATCAAAAACGACAAAGAATGAATTATAAATCTACAGTTATAGCCCCTCTGAAATTTGCTCTAAACAATTTTAAAGGAGACATTTAGACCCAGTGAAAAAGATAATCAAATAAATGTGAATCTCTATATTTACTAGAAAATAGATCCTCTGGTTGTCAGATATTCAGGAAGAAGGAGATTAGCTGACTGGCTGTTGAATCTGAGGGTTAGTTTCAAAGTCAGACCTCAAATTTCCTTCTTCAAATTGTAAGTTATGTTTAAAAGTGCATTTTTGAACTATATTTATATCATAAATTGTAAAATGTTCAGTTTCTCTAAAGGAGCAGATGAATAATAATTTGAACAAATTGCAGTTGTTACAAAGTGTTTTTGTAGGAAAGAGATTTTAATGAAGAGGTGTAAGATTTGTACCTGTGATAAAGATACATTTATGAATAGTGCAATATGAAGACATTGTTGAAAATAAAACAAAGTTTCCTTATTATTCTAATAGATTGTTAGTTAATATTTTCTACATTTATTTGTAAGACTGACAATTTCTTAAAATATCCTTTAAACAATGAATGAGCTAACGGACAAAATACATGGCACTATAGTGGAAATCTAAAGGTTAGTCTATCTCACTACACACACACACAGATTGTTTTCACTGTTTAATCCAATTTCTAATCCTGCTACCAAATGCAAGCAGATAATTCATGGTTCAACTCCTAAAATACAATGAAAAGGGGATTAGGATTAAAGATGTATATGCAAATTCTGCCCTTTGAGGACGTTTAGCAAACTAATAGTGGGCTCAGATGTGATTAGTAATCTATAACAAAGCTTTAAAGCATTTTGTGTGTGATGGTGCTCAACTGAACTCTTGTTGAGCGTTTTTGCTCAGATTTTACTTTTTGACACAGTGATTTACAAGTGTAAAATCATTAAAAGCATTCACATAGTCCAGTACCAGTTAGAGCACTCAAATGCACAGTCACAATGACACAAGGCTAATTAAAGGTAGATGAGAAAATGTCTATTGCTTTTTCAGGTTGCCATATATTCATCATAGTTGTTGGCACTCATCCACCTAATATAGTCAATCTACATAAGGTCGCAAGAGGTTAATAAAAAAGAACTTTGCTACAAACTACAAACTGTGTTATCTCACCTCCACAACAATTTCTCAATATTTACTAATATTGCTCTATTATGTCGTTTTGTACTCTACTCTAGATTGTTCTGTTCTAATATTTTCAATTTGATTTTTTATGTAATTTTTAATGTACTGCTGTGGCACCTGTATTACCTCACCTCACCTCATCTCACCTTACACTAAATCAAAAAAATCTCACATTGCAGAAAAACTCAGCAGATTTGACTACATTCTGTTTTGTCCATTTTGCTTTTTGTGGCTTCAGCAACAGCCGTGAATAGTAAACAAATCAATGCCTCAAAGGTCCCAGATGCTACATCAGTACTTTCCTGCAGCCTGTGGTGGGAATAGATTCATATAGAAGGGCTATTATCCATCTGTCCGTCCTTGCGCTCATTCATGTAGTCGCTTATCCATTCTCCAGGCCAGATGTCCTCTCCCACAGCAACTTCCTCCAGCTACTTTACAGAGCAGCCTCCCTGTAGGAGCAGCAGCATAGGATTTGATTGTATCAGTGCAGTGGCATTGTAGGGACAACATTTTGTTCAAAACTGAAATATTGCAACAAATATCAGACTGATTAGCACAAAATATTGAATTCATGGTTCATTCACGGTTTCCGCATTATGTATTCTCTGACTCTAGCACTGCCAGCATGTTTATATTTTTCAGAGTGAAATATCTCAACTATTAGATGAATTGCCATCCAGTTGCACAAACATTTATATCCCACACAGGATGAAGAGTAATCACTTTCCTCTAGCTTTTCGTCTAGTGCTATCATCAGGTTGGAATGTCTTTGATTTATGACCAGACACCTACAGAACCGTCACTTCGCCTGGTAAACGGCGCACATGTACCAAGAAAATGCAACTTCAGCCTAAGTTAGCAATGAAGGCGACTGTGAGAACAGACTGTTTGCATGCTTATGTAACTCAGATCTGGAGGTGCACGTTCAGTTCTGCAGTTGAAAACCATCAAATGTAAATGTCGTTCAGTAACAGAAGAATGCGTCATTATCAGCGGGTGATTTCCTATGTCTGCTAGATTAGTTGGAAAGAAATGTCTGTGTGACTGTTTGCAGGTAAATTCAGCATACTATACCTCCGCTCAGTGCAGAAGAGAGGAAGGAGAAATCTTTTGAATTGGATGTTATTTCATAAACCCTGCCTGCACTGTGTTTTTTAAATTGGACACTTTAGGGTCCAATTTAAAAAGGGTAGAATGGTATGAATTCATAAAAGGCAGCTTACTCACTGCCATATGTTGACAGCTTCTTTAGCTACACTGATGTCAGAATGTCGGTGTGCGGCCTATTTGAAACCATTGTGGTAATTTTATAAAGCAGGCTGATGTTTTGATCAAAGTAACTGCACTCTTAACGCAATGTAATGCATATATATGATGAGAAGGAAGAATGTTAGCCCATTTTAGATGAATAATAAAAAGCAACTGTCACAAATTAAGTAAAATTATATAAACTACAAAGAGAAATGTTAGATCAGGATCAGAATTAAATATTGTCATTAGTGATGTAATCTGTCAATGTTTTCATTATTTGGTCTAGAAATTGTAAGAAAGCAGTGAAAGATGCCAGATAGAAGTTTACAGAACTCATGTTGACCTTAAAACTGCTGCAACTAGCTGGTCATCACAAAAATTAATTACCAAATGGACGACCCATATTGAGTCAGTAAGGACTGCAAACCGGCCAGAGAGGACACATTCAAAGTGTCCTCTCTGGCTGAGTCGCCTGCTGTGGCAGAAGCTCCAAGCAGGTCTGAAAAACACTGAAGTACAAAAAAAAACACAACAGTAGGTCATCACGTCACATGTCAGCCACAGACTCCTTATATCACTGGCATCAGGGAAACAACACAGAAGCATCAGAGCCAGATCCAGCAGCCTCAGAGACAGCTTCTATCCACAGACCATCAGGCGTTTGAATTCAGGGACAATATACATCGCACACACCCCCATCGCTGAACATTTACTTAATATTTTACATTGTATACACAGTTTTCTTCTAATATTGTTCTGACTTTTAAATTGAAGCTTGAACAAGCCAAGAACAAGACTAATCATGTGAAGCATGATTATTAATTCTCTGGCTCTTGTTTCAGTTTTAATTCATTCATTGTGCTCTGACTGTCTTTGGACTGTTGGTTGGACAAAATAATCTGAACAGGGCAGCTTGGGCATTGTTTCACTGTCGTTGAGATAGTTTAGTGAATAAATGATTAGCTCTTTAAAAAAAATGATTGACTGAATAATCAGTGTTAGTTAATCAAAATGTTCAAATGTTAAAATGTATAACGATAAAAGCACCAAATTCTCACATTTGAGAAAATGGAGCTTGAAAATATTTGGCCTTTATTCTAGATAAATGACTGCAATTTGAATTTTTGAATTTGCTTTTAAAAATATATTTAAAGAAACAAAAGCAGAAATTCCTTTACATGTGAGATTATTGCACGATCACTAATTTAAGTTATTGATGATTACCAAAAGCCAATTTCCAGTGGGCTGATAATTTTTAATACACCTAACCCTCTACAAGGTGGACTAATCTCATCTTCTCAATGGGAGGAGGAGGGGGAGAGGGCAGCTTCAGCGCAGTGATGATGAAGGCGATAAATAAGGACAGCAGAGGCGACTCCAGACAGAGGACGTCCCGTATTTGACGTCCTGATCGTCCCAACATGCTTTACAGTAGTGGTCCTGTAGAGAGCGGTAGATAGTTTTAATAAGTGCTTACACAGCCGAGCGCTCCCCTTACTGTACAGTACACAAGCCGAGGGAGGAGCGACCGTGTAGGATTTCTTTTTTGGTTCTTTCCCCCTCTCTCTGTTGTTGCAACCCATCCAAACGATTCTGGGACACAGCAAAAGAAGAAAATAAACTACTCGTTTTCGCGTAAAGGCCTTTGGAAGGAAGGAGGACGGGGAGCTGTGCGAGGAGGGAGATAATCTGCCGGTACGAGGCTGCAGCAGCAGCAGCAGCAGCTCGGCGGACGACTGAGCTCGAAGTGAGGGGACGAGAAGCCAACCAGCGCTGCCGCTACACTTGTGCACAAACCGGAGTAGCCCCGCTGACTTTCTCCCGCTTCATTTTCGCCTTTTTTCTCTCCCCCACCCACCGTCTCCCAGCGTAACTGGAGTCCAGGCCGCGTGTGGGACAGCCGACAGTAAGTGTCGTTATCAGACTTTAACCCGCCCCGCAGCAGCGTGGTGTTGCATGCAGTTGTTTGGCGGCGCTAGCTTCAGTAGCCTGGGCTGGTTTGACAGATCAGATCAGCAGCCAAGGTACACACGGGCTGCACTGGAGAGTAGGCAGGGTCTAATCTTGTTGGTCCGTGGCCATTCCGCCACAACTGTACCGCTCTGGTTTAGTGGTTGTTGTCAGTTACAAGCAGAGACTGTCGGATATAACTGTGCAGCGGTATCGGTGCATTTTTGGTGTATTATGCCGATTATATGCTGCACACAGGCCCCGAACTTGGATCCATTCCCGCTGCACTCTACGGCGCGCATGGTCCAACCATGCATGCATACTCATACACTAATCGATATAGATCACCAGCTATAATACACCCACAACTCCTATAGGGAGCTTTTAGTGTTTTTTTGCACTCTGTCCACTAAGTTATGCAGTCCTAATGTAGTTTCTGCACCTTTTTTCTGCAAATGTTGGAGAAGTGACTTTTTAATAGTCTGTAGGCAGACAGTGTTTGATTCTGTCTGTCTAAACTACAGACATGTGTCATCCATAGCAATCCTTGTAAACTAAATTCGGTGCACATGCTCACCTGGGACACTAACAATCACATAATAAGTGCATCTTTGGAAATATAGTTGATAATTTGGGTATAAACATACAGCATAGTTGTGGTAGTTTTAGTGGGGGACAGTGTGCATTGCATTAAAGGTTTTAAATTACCACACATGCTGTGACTCAGTTGAGCAAAAAACAAAAAAAAAGAAGTGTGTTTAAGATAAACATGTCGTTTAAGCACAGTACAGCTGTACAGTAGGATGAACAACACTGCCCAGGGAGTTGCCTTGACACAAATGTACTGATCATAAATGGGTTCAAATAGTAAACATTAATAAAACAGCCTGATGTCTCACAGCCGAGACTGACCCGTGGACGGGCAGCACCGACACTTTATCATTCATACCATGTGAAAATCCCCCGTGAAAATAATCCCAGTGAATGATTGAATGCAGCTCGTTGTAAATATTAGGCTGACTGTTTGCTCTGTGCATGTGCAGCTGTTTGTGTGCGAAAGCCTTAATCACCGCATTACAATGCCGTAATAATTAGATCACTCAATGGTAACAACTCTGCTCAAAACAGTTCCAGGGTCTCGGTTCTCAGTCGCGTTCATTTTCACAGTAGTATCCAGCACTGTGCTGATAGAAAGTGGCAGTCTAAAAGCTGTATGCCCATGCTGTTGAAACTATCAATCTGGCAACAAAAGCATTTCCTCCTGCATGCTGAAGCTTATTTTAAAAGGCAGAGTGTATAGTTTTTTTCACCAGCGTGGTAACCAGTGAAAATTAAGAATTTAGACTCTTAGATGTCTGGATTATTAGACTTTAGATGTTTGTTCAGACTTTAAAAGGGTTTATAGTCTCATTTTACAGTATTAATATTGTTAATCAGTAATCGTAACCTTTTATACTGGCCTCTTATAGATATTAAACCACACAATACAGATAAAGTACAGATAGTTACTATGTTGGGTTTTACATAAAGCTATTTTACACACAGATATAGGCCAATTCATACCTCAAATTACTGCTAAGATGTCTGCAAGTTTGCATGCATGCAAAATCAGTGTGTTTGTGTCATTAATATGTAAATTTATGTCGTGCTCAACCACTGTGGGGTCTTAAGGTTTTATACAAAAGCTAATTTATGTCACATCAGCTGGTATGGCCCCAGATGCCCACTATTCATTAATCATTAGCCATCAGTTTAAATTGCAGTGCTCTCTCTCCCTAGGTTGATTCTTAGCCCTGGACAAATCTAACATTCAAGTTTAAACATTTTCTCTAAACATACAGTTTTAAATGCACCAAGTTTGGACGGTGAGAAAGGCACAAACCTGTATAATCAACTTAGATGAGAGGAGTCCAGCAGAAACTAACATCCAGACAACTAGGTGATGTTTTTTTTCACACAGTGGTATATTATTCCCCCGCTTTCCCCTCTTCTTGCCAATTGTTTTTCCATGCATAGAAGGAAACCTACAGGGTAGTTCTGGCTCCTGGCTGCGTGATGTAACAGTGTTGTACATGAGAAAACACACAGAAGGTGGATTGGGTGTAGCCCCGTATGACCTGCCTCTTCTCCGTCTTTTCGCTTCTCCTCTCTTCGTTGTCTGGGGTCCCTTTAGGGGGCCAGAGGTGACCTTCAGTCTCTCTGAGCAGCGAGCACCCCAACAGGCCTCTCTTTTTGTCACCCTGTTTTAGGTTTTTCCTCCTAGCCTGCTCACTCGTTTCCTTTCTCCTTATCCTCCCTCTCTTCGTCTACTCCCATCCCTCCTAGTCCCCATGGTGGGGGGAGCAGCGCAGAATGCTTAGAAACATGGAGCATTCACTTATATAACCTCGGCTGTGCAGCTGATGTCCTGGTCTGTATCTGCTGTATAATGATGTCAGAGCTGTCTAGAGAGGCAGAGGGCATGCTGGGTAGACCAGTACAGTATGCCAAGTGCTATTTCTGAGCTCAGCATGGAGAGCCGGGTGAGCCCTGAATTTGGCTCCTATTTCTTCTTTTCTTTTCTTCTTTTTTCCTCAGTTTAATTGTGGAACAAGATAATGTAGATTCATTTGATTATAGGTTTTAATGCAACTCAATATAAGGAGTGTCCCTAATGTTGTTATTGTCCCTAGGGAGCAATTTCCCCGTTTACCCTCTAGTGAACCTGAATATCTCATGACACTGCTGCCCTGTTTGGATTTTTGTGGCATTTTCAAACATATTTATTGGACCTTGGATGAGATATCAGCTAGTGATGGTGACCTACTGTTTGTAGCTGATTAGCAGATGTTAGCATCACATGGCTTTGTTTAAGATTTCCTTTTCCTCCATACATGCACATACCAGACCACTGTAAAAGCACATGCCTATTTTTCTCTTGCCTTTATTTTCAGTTTGACCTCAGTAAACCGTTGCTTATCCTATAGACTCTTGGCCCCCAAGCTGCTTTAGGTTTTCACCTTTGACTTATTTGATTACATATGCTATAGACTTGTAGGTTGGATCAAAGGGTCTGTTCAGGCAGTGTAATTACATCCAACCGGAAAATGTCATCTAATCATCACCCCAAGTCCTCTGCACTGGAACTGGGCTAGTAGCTTTTGTAGGGGTGTACAAAATAGCTTGTGTTTACTCATAATACCATATTTGGAATTGTCATCAACAAAACTTGTTTTCATTTGAGCAAATACATTTGCTCCTTTATGTATGAAGAGATTTCTCAGTTGTCTCTGTGTGTGCCTGTTCATCATTATATACTAATTACATACACATGAATTAAATCATGATCCGCTGATCTGAGTGAGCCACCCTCCTCTCACCAACGTCCTCCTCCACTAAACTTAATTAAGAGAAATATATAGCAGGTGCAGCTTGTTACTCTGGGTGCTTTTATGGCTTGCACTGTACTTCAGCTGACGCTTTAATTGACGTTGTCCTTTAGTTTATACACTCGAACTGGTACTAATTTCTTTCAGGCATTCAGCTTAATCTACACTTAGACAAATGACACGTGAACCAGAGCTACATCCACCTTTATATTAGATTATTGCACTTGAACAAAGAGCGACTTCACAAATGTTCAACTTACTTTCTGTGGTTCCAGTTTTGGGAGTATATCTGTATGAATGGTATTAAACGTCGCTCTGTTTCCTCTTTATTAGAATACTGTGTCTCTCTGCTTTCAGCTAAAAGACACCTCCACATGATGGTCACCCTGCTCCGTCAGAGCTCTTCCAGATGTCAACCTGAACTGAAAACTCCTCCATATGATGTCATCTGGAGGAGATTTTTAGCTCAAAGCAAAGAGATACACTACCACTCAAAAGTTTGGACACACATAGAAATGACCATGTTTGTGAAAGAAAAGCAGATTTTATAACATCACATTGATCAGAA
>JAUMHL010000012.1:16928363-16940679 GCA_032362345.1 Sandelia bainsii | reverse complement strand
CTGTCTTCCAATTGCACTTTGTGTTTGCTAATGCAAGCTTATTAACTTTCAAAGGATAAGTGATCATTAGAAAATCCCTTTTTAATTATGGTAACACAGCTGAAAACATGTATCTTTTCATGAACAACATGGTGATTCCTATGTGTGTCCAAACTTTTGTCTGGTAGTGTATATTAATATAAGAAAGACACAGGGATGTAACAATTTTCCAAATACACAGTACGACTCAAACCTCGGTTTTTGTTTACCTTTT
Source organism: Sandelia bainsii (assembly GCA_032362345.1). Taxonomy (NCBI): domain Eukaryota; kingdom Metazoa; phylum Chordata; class Actinopteri; order Anabantiformes; family Anabantidae; genus Sandelia; species Sandelia bainsii. The sequence continues at coordinate 16,940,426 of JAUMHL010000012.1, read as the reverse complement.
TGGCAGTTGTCATCTAAAAAGGGCTTTTGAAACACAGATGACCCTCTGTACTGTCCCTGAACCCAGCACATGCTATGACAACATTGCTTAATCTTAAGCAGCGTTCCCCATATATTCATTTATTTCTGGCAGCCCACTATGGTATGGTGTTTTTTTTTATTTTAAATGGGTGAGAGATCTTATTTTATTGTAGAGCTGCGCACAGTGTGTGTTTCTCACACACATGCTGACAGACAACTGAGTCGCTTGTGAGTACCTATCGCTGTCAGCACTGTCCTGGCAGTCGCAGAGAATCAACTCTTTAAATAAGTTATTAGGAAACATGTACTGAGCTTCATTAGTGAGGATGCTAAGCTAACGTTTGAATAGACCTGGAAGCAGCTTGGTAGCTATGAGAAGTTGGATAATGTGCAACATACCAGATAATAATGTACAATAAACCCATTTAGAGTGGTTTAAGTTCAGTCCATACACTAATTTACTTGTGACAGCCGCCATGATATTATTGACCACCACATATTGATTAATTTTTTTAACAATTTAAAATGGTACAATCTTTGATTGTAGAGCTGCACTGATCAATTTTAAAGTGTCTACAAACTCACATTTCAATATCTCTCTGCAAACTTCAAGATACCTTCATAGAGCTTTTACACTGTGGATTTCTGCTACATCAACAAACAGAAGACAAACGTGTCACCTTTCAGCTGCAAAAACCAGGGGGCATAAGGAGAATCCGCTTCTCACCCAAATTTATCGGCAATTGGACATATTTACACATTTCAGTGGCCACCTTTCGCCCTGTCTCAATAGTCCTATGAATACAAAAGTTAACATCATCTTTCTGTAGACTTTTTGAAATTTATCATGTGTGAAAGTGACATATTATCTGGGTTGTTGGCAAAGCTCGGTGTAGAAAATATTCATGGATCAGTTTCTTGTTTTGCTGATCATTTAGCACTAATTGTAAAATGAAACTGGTTTGTGCTGATTTGTTACCACTGCAAATAGAATCTAGTTCTGTTAGAAATACTGAAGTGAGGCCTAATTCACCTCATAGTTGTGTGTTTTGGGATTATCACACAAATATTATTTACTAAATTCAGTTGTCACCAAAATACACATTCAAAGTCATTGCTTTGGTCTTTTAGTTATTTAACAAATGAGGCATGTGCCATAATAAGATTGTAGAATGGTTAAAATAACAGCAGGTCAAAGGTCACATTGTCCACACAAGAGTTCTTGTTGTTTTAATTCCTCTATGAAAATGTTAGTATTATCAATTAATATAACAGTTATTTTTAGATTGATGTTAAATTGATTTGTGTTTAATAGTGAAACATGAGTAAAAAAGTAACAGTAACAACAACAACAACAACATCAAAAACCGAAGATACTCAGAAAAGCAGCAAATCTTACATCATTAATAATAAAAGTAATGGGCGTTCTCTGTCCTCTCTGTCATAAAGGTAATTCCATGCTGTTTCCTGTGGTAATATCTGGTACACAGAGTAATGAGTGTGCTCTTACTGGCAATTCAAACCTCATTAGCTCAGACGAATGAGGCTAACATGTCAGTGTTGCATTAAGAGGCCTGTGAAGCTCCACTACTGATAAGTGTGCTGTCATGATAAACACGACAAGAGATTATTAGTGTACTCTGCGCCGGCCTTAACACAGACCACTGGGGGTCCTGCTGTCTTCAAGATAACATCCCATCTTTCAGACACACACACACACACACACTTGCAGACACGTGACATCAGACGTCAGGCAGCGTTCTCCAAGTTTGTGGCTTCGTCTCAGTGTTGGGTTTTCCCCCCCTCCCTTTTGTCTGCTTTAAGTGGTTTAGGTTTCATTTTAGTCTTCAGTCGTTTGTTTTGGTTGTTTCTGTTAAGCAGTGGTTTCTATGCAGATGGTTACCAGAGGCTCCCCCATTGTCTTTTTTGTGTCTCTCTGCCATTGAACTGTTATTACTCTCTGCTCTCCATCGCCCACTCGGCCAACCTGTGCTTCGACAGCTTCCAAATCACCAGGGAAAATAACTTGTAAAATGTCCTTTATAGGCCAGAGAGAGTAATGTGGCTGTTTTACAAAGCTGCACTTCTTTCTTATTAACACCAGCCTGCTTGGCTCGGCCTGCGTACAACTTCGGCCATTCACAACTGGCCTTTGATCAACAGGAATCCTTGGCACAGGGGCCCGTGAAGTTTATTTTTTGCCAGGGTGAAGCGAAGCACTTTACGAGCGGGAGTCCATCCGACATTTGCTGGCACTGAACTGCTTCCTCTCCCTCCCTGAGAGCTGCCTCAATTTATGCAGTGGAACAGAAATTAAGTCACAGCACATTTGCAGACATGTTAAACAAGCACTTCCCAAGACAATAAAGTGTCTACTTTTTTCCACCCAGTGTTTATGACAGAGGCGTGGTGGCGGGCCTACAGAGGGATTCCCTTCGTGTTGATTTGAGATTAAAGTGACAATAACAGTTTCAGTATCTGTGCCCCTTGGGCAGAAGATAATCGGTTTATAATCAGAGATCCCAAGAGGAATTAATGTGTGATTATGAGTTGGTTTATACTGTACGTGGGCACAGTACGTGTACTGGAGACAAGGAAACTGAAAATAAATGTAATAAAAATCTGAATTGTTAACAGTTTTGGTTTATGCAGTGTTAGCTTATTTGCTGAATGCTGCATATAACTAACATAACTAAATATTTCCATTACATATTGATTTGCTTACTCATAACTAAATTAAGTGATGAATAGTTTGGTCGCAAAAAATATGAAATAGTGAAACATCCTCATCAAAAGTTCACAGAGCTTCAGGATACATCTTTAGATTGTTTATAGAGAGAGTCAAACTCCAAAATATTCACCTTGCAATGATAAAATCATTCATAATGTCACAATTCAGAAGCTGGAGTGAGAATTATTTTGGGCTTTTTGCTTGAAATATAAAAGTATGAAGCAATTTTGTCAGATCTACTGCACAGGACATTGTACAGTATTGTAAATTCACTATACTTTGTACAAATATAGTATACAAATAACCTGAACACAATCAACCTCTTTCCAGCAGCAAAGGAACACACACTTGATGGCTCTAGTGATTAAGTCAGTAGTGTTAAAATGCATGTGATAAGAAGGAAAATTACGAATGTGTTACGCTCCTTCCACTGTGAAGTTTTCCCTGCTTGATTATATTATCTACTGAGGTAAAGAATAACTCAGAGCAAAGAGATGCTTGTAAAACCACACAATTAGATTTTTGGCTGCAGCCCAAGTCCAGCTTACGTTTTCCAAAACATGGTTTAGCCACAGTGGCTTTAGAAAGTGCTCAGACCGCTCCATTTTTTTTACAGAAAAATCTTAATTTTTGAACAAGTTTACACTGAATAATTGGTGACAACAAAGTGAGAACATATTTTTAAAAAGTTTTGCAACTTCATTCAAAACAATCTCTCATTTACAAAATAATTCAGATCCTTTGCAGTGGCACTCCAGATTATGATGAGGTGTGCCTGTTAGCTTTACACCCATCTTTGGCAAACTGAATTGATTGCACATGAAAATAAAACCTACTACATTAAAGGTTGGGACACACCTGAAGACTGACTAAAGCTTTCACGACAGTCTGAAAGGAGCACACAACTGTCGACTGAGTAAACTCCATGGCAGCACACTGAGCGACTAGAAGTGTTGGCAGGTATAAACCTGGAAATCCTCAGCCAATGCAAATTATCTTGTGCTGCGTGTGGCACTTGTACCAAATGGAAAAGTGCAGACAAGGCCTGTAGAGTTACAAAGAGACTTAGTGCTGCATTAAATTTGTATAAGCGAAGCAACAGAGTCTGGAGACTAAGGACTAGAATCTTTAAAAATCACACAAATGGATTCTCTGCCGACAGTGAGAGACCGGGTCCGAGCAGGTCTGATCATTCAGCTTTGCAGTTGTTAAGCGTGCCCATCTTAAATGTTCATGAAGACTAGACTGTACATCAGCATTTCATTACTGTAATTAGAAAAAAGCCACGAGCACAGAATAGCATGACTAAAAAAAAAATCCCATCAGAGCGAGGTTAATCCTTTTCTCTTGCTGCTGTTGTAGCAGCAGGGGAACCAGTGTTTGAGATGATTTTTCTTAGGCCTCCACTACATGAATTCAAATACCACTGAATTAGGCGCTGCATAAATGGCTGGCTATACAGAACAAAGACTTGAGTTTTATTGCTCCCTGTTTTGTAATCTGTCATACTTGAGGAAATTTAGAAGGCCTTGTTCCAAGGTTTGGCAAACTGCTACAAAACTCCACCTCCTGATCATTGTGAGTATTTTTAGTGGGATTGGGATTAAGGCCGCTTGCGCCAGACACTTTCAGTACTTTTGCTACAAAGCGGCTGCGTGATTACAAGACTAAAATAAAGATGTTTAATTATGTAATTGGCCTTGAATAGAAATTTTTTGCTTTTCATTTGGGCCACAGTTTCTCCGACAGTGTGGAATTACAAGTGCAGAGTGAATGAGATTCCAGCATTCTTGTTACACATCCGCAACCAATAATTGTATTATTTATAATCGATTCATTACTTGCATCTAACAGTTTTAACTGTTTAGTTTTTTGGCACGCTTTTCAAGTGTTTTCCATTACATTTGTATTCCTACTGTTCATCCATTAATTTTAACTGTCTATTCCACTTCATCCACACATTTGTGGATGAATGCTCTTCCATCCTTCCAGTGGAGTTCTAGAAACATGTCGAAGCAGCGGCAGGGTGCATTGAAGGCATGTGGCCATTCTTCTAGAAGATGTTCTTATTTAGTGGTGATGATGGTAGCGGGGGGCGCTGTCTAACAGACTGATCCAAAGTCTCCCATAGGGATTTAGCTGGGTTCCGATCTGGTGCCTGTGAAGGCCATAGCATGTAAGTCATACAATTTTCGTACTCATCTAACCGTTAAGCGATTTCTCATTAGGACTGTGTATCTACATTCATATCTCTGTTCTTTTAACAATGTGTAAGCTGAGAGTATGTCACTCAAACTTTCCAGACAAACATCGTCAGTAATTACATTGTAAAAGACATGGTGCAAATTCAGGCAGTTGAAAGAAATAGTGTGATTTTTGAATACTTATACCTCCACAAACCTCACCCTGGCACATAAACTGCTTTTTGTCAGTAACGCACCCCTTCTCTTCGTACCTTTGTGGATGGAAACCTCTCCCATCAGGATAGAAATGCTTCTTTACAAATTTGATCCCTAAGAACAACTTTGTATTGGTTTACATTGACCCTTCCTTCTAACGGAACAAGTGGACATTAGCACTCAAGCAGAATTCCCCTCATAGCATAAAAAAAGCCATTGGTTCCTTTTTATTGTAGAGATCAAGCATTTTAGTTTTTCCGTTTTAATTTCTCACCTCTCTGTATTTGTACTGGTAAGGTCTTTTATAATTAGGCATTAAAAAAGGGTAATTAAAACTTATGAACTGTTCTTTCAAGCCTTAGTTTTAATGTTTGGTTATGGCAGGCTGCTTCTTTCTAGCAGCTACTCCACAGCTCTATTAATTTAGCTGCTTCCTCGGTTGGAGAATGCCCCAGATTCTGGTCTCATGTCTGGTTTTCACAGCAGTCGAGACACAACCCTGCCTGACTGGGGCAACAAATCTGTGTGAGCGCATGTGTGAGAGATATTTCCCTGGCTAAAGAATTAGTCTTTAGTTTATGTTATGACTGTCTGAGGTTAAAGATCACTGTAGTGTTTAGTTGGACATCTTTGAAGTGTGACTGACAGTGAGCCTCTCTCCACTGTGCCCCCGTGTTACTGCCCACCAGGCGCTCTTCTGTTTGAGGAAACTTTCCTGACATCACATTGAAACTTCTCATAAGGGAGATGTGTTAGTTCCGTCATCATGGGTGCATTGCATCTGAGAGAAAGTGATGTGCATGTGTGAGGGAATAACCCACAGCTAGACACCTTTCTGTGTGTCTGTGTGAACATTGGGGTGCAGAGTAGTTTGGCAGTCGCAGTGTGATCGAATAATGTTGACGGCGGAAGTTATATTTATATTACAACTGTAGGTGGGTTTGCTGCGGTTTGGGAAGGGGGCATGCTAGTAACAGGAAACACAAATGAGTCACCTTCTCAACAGTTCGACGCTGCAGTGCCACTGAGATAAATGTCATTTTATCTGTCATCATCAACTCACCTTCTGTTGATTATATTCTCCGGCTCCTGCACAGCACACTCGCGAGTTAACTGAATATTTTGTGGATTGGATCTTCGAGCATTAGCCAAAGGGCTAATGGATACTACATAAATTTGAAAACTTGAGTAGTCGAATTTGATTAGTCACTCGGCAAACCAACTTATATGTACAACCAATCAAATTCATAGGTGGCCAATCCCCTTCTTACACCAAATGATTATTTGCCAATTAGGTGTCAATCAAACAGTTGCGCTACTGTCAAGCTTGATGAGTCAGAGGTGATGTGAGATGGGCAGTAACCATGCCCTCGCAGGCACCCATTCCAATAAGAGGCTAAAAACATTATTTTCATGAAGAGTGGGAAACAGAGTTTTGTTGCACCAGTGTAAATGATAAGTGTGTGTGTTTGATCTGCGGTGCAAGCGTGTCAGTCGGTAAAAGATGTAACGTGGAGCACCATTTCATCAAGGTCCACAGCAACTTTTCCCGGGACCTTCCTGCGGGTAGCAGTCTACGAAAAGAGAGGATAAATGAGCTGAAAACAACGCTTCAAAGACAACAGTCTCTGTTCATCAAACCTACGAAGAAGGCCAATGCAGCGACAGAGGCCTCGTTTAAAGTGGCGCACATCTAAGACAGAAATTTTTTCTGCCATTGCCGATGTACAACTTGGTGCAAATACTGTGGCAAGGAGAGTATCTGCACTGTCTGCGGATGCGGTAAAACAGCTGGACTCGAACATGCAGAGGTGCAAATGGTTTTCAATTCAGTGTGATGAGTCTGTCGACTCCAGTGATACAGCCCAGCTGGCTGTTTTCATTCGGATGGTGTTTGGTGACTTTTCCACCAGAGAAGAGTTTTTGACCTTACTTCCACTGAAAACTACAACCAGAGGAGGAGAAGATATTTACAATGCACTAAAGGACTACTTTGTAGAAAAAAAGATCCCTGTTGAAAAGCTGGTGTCTGTGACAACTGACGGAGCTCAGTCACTCAGGATTTATTGTGCACTGTAAAGCGAACCCGGACTTTCCTAAGTTTCTGAACTATCATTGCATCATTCACCAACAGGCTAAATGCTCAAAAGTTCTGGAATTTGACCATGTCCTGGTGCCTGTTGTTAAGATCATCAACTTGATCGGTTGAAATAAGCTATGAGAATAAACGTTAGAAAGCACTCTCGGCCATTTTCATTTTGTAAAAGTAGCTCTCAGGGGAAAAAAGGTTGGAGACCCCTGCTATAAGATAACCTCGAATCCTATACACATCTTTTTGTCCAAATTAAATACATCATTAATACAGGGATTTGCACGACATAGATTATTTGAATTTTTACATCATTGCCTTATTTGGAAAATCTATAAGAATATTTTAAGACGTTAAAGTAGTTAAAGTTAAAGTATAGATGACAGCAGGCGCTGGAGAGCCAGTGAGCGTGCTTCATCTGTACCTGTTAGTGTTGCTAGCCAAGCAGAGAGATGGAGGGCTACGCATTGGGAGGTCCAGAATGCTAAAATAATGCCAAGTGCCTCGAGGCTTGAAAGACTTTGCTGAGCTGGCAGGCGTGCGCATTCCTCATCTGAGTTGTGTCAACTGCAGCCAATCAACAAAAGCTGGCATACAGTAGTTAGTGTAGCCCAAGCTGATTCTGTTTCCTACAGATATGAAAAGTAACGCCTCTTCTTTTTCAAACTTGAATGTATTGGCATGTGGTTAAGAGTTGTGTTAATGTTAATTCCTGGATGTGCATGTGTTTGTAAGTGCACTTGTACAGGTGTATGCAACACTGTTTGTATGAACACTGTATTTATTCAGTGCCTCCATGTGTTCGGTGTAGAGCACAGGCTCATGTTTCAACATAGCTGGCCCAGATAGCAAGAAACGCAATAGGCAAAGAGTAAGGCAATCACTCTGTAATTAGTGCACGCTACTTCCCTACAGTAGCTTTGGCCTGACAATGCTGGACAGTCGGGAAGCTGTATGCTACTGTATTGCACACTTGCACAACCATACTCGTACAGTGGAAATGCATGCATGTACAAACAGGCATTTGCACGAGCTGAGGCACTTCTGAAACCAGCACACATTCATGTTTACAAAAACATGCTGGCAGCTATTCTTAGTTAAGATGTTATCACTCAAACTTTTACACATCACTACTCTGTGAGGAGCACATGCTGCATTAGATACTCAGTGTTTGTGCTATACTGTACGTAGGGATTTATACAAAGGCACTTACAGTTCATTTATCACCCAGCTAGCTCCCTGTTTGTACAGCTCTGTCTAAACTGTCTCCAGTGAATGTTTAATGCTCAACAACAAGAGTTTGACTTTGTTTAATGCAAGATGGCACTGAGTGAAGCAAGAAGCTGCCAAGTGTCCTGCATTAATCACAAGATCCCGTCTCAAAGGAATTGTTTGTCACTAATGGCGGCAAAATGTTTTTTCAGTTAATTTCAATTAAATGATTGCAATTATACTACTACTACTAGTACTGGGCTACTGTGTTTTTACGCTGAGTTTATATTGGCCAACACTAGACACCCGTTTATACTTGTTTGTACTTAAATTACACGGTTAGACTAAATGTAAGAACATGTTTGTCTCGAAGACCAAGAATATGACCAAATTTTACAAAGGTGTGAAAACGAACAGCCGAAACAATCAGGCATTCTGGATGAAGGCCCAGGGAGACTGATGTGGGTGACAAGCTGGCTGGGCCTCGAGAAGAGGCTCCAAATGCTGCTTGTGTGCTCTCAGTTGTGTCCCTGACCCTTGTTCAGGTTGGACAGGCTCCAGCTGGTCCCCAGAGCGAGCTCTCGCTTCTTTCACATCTGTAGTCCTCTTCTGTGCCAAGGCAGGCAGCGCTGGCCCTGTTGACCTTGTGTTCGTGTGTGTGTGTGTGTGTGTGTGAGAGAGAAAGACAGAGAGCTATAAACAGATAACATTATAGCAAGGAATTAGCATAAAGGCGGCGATGGATCATGTGTTGGGCTGGGAATTGTGTCCGTATTTGTGCGGGTATCATGTGAAAGTACATTGTTTACAGTCCACGGCTTGCCTTTGCTATTCGTCTATGTGTTAAGCATGAGTGTGTGGTAGACCTTTATCTAACGCAGGGGGATTAACTGACTAAAGGTGACCCTAGGCCTACTCTACCCCTCAGCCTGCCTGAGCATTTCTTCTTGTTTTATCCTGATTGTATCATTACCATGCAGGATTCCAGCATCCTATCTGTGCACAATGCACTCACAGGAAACAATGCAGTATGTATTGTGTGTAATTATATCTCATTTATATCTGCCTCGCTGTTTACTGTTGTCTCTGTAGTCTGTATCCAAGCTGTATTAAGTAACTGCAAACCAAACATTTCCTGTGCGTTACAGCAAAACAGATAAAGAAAAGAACCTGACAACACCAACACGACAGCCACTTTTGTGTGAGTCACTCAGAAACATTCCTTGATTTTCAGTATCTTTTCTTTCTTAAATTCAACATTTTGAGTGTTAATTTGTTAAAATTTTGATTCTCATTTAGCCTCATTTTTGTTTCTGTTTTGTGCTTGTCTTAAAAGAAGAAAGTGAAGGTGAGGCAAGAGTTAGCCGTGAGATGTCAGGGAAATTACTTTTTTTTTCTCTCTCTCTTTTGGAAAAGAAAATGAAAGAATCACAACTTTGTCTCTGATACTAAAGCAGCTGTGAAACAAAGTGTGAGTCTGGTCTCTAGGTGAAAGGTAAAAAAATGATCCATCTCCTTTGTATCTCCCTTATGTCTTAAGGATGACTCTGTCTCACCTACTGTATTTGTCCTAGTAAATTTTAAGAGAAACATATCAGATAAAATCGAACTGAACTGAAATGATGGTCTTTGATCAGTCGAAGAACCAGTTTTGAGCAGTAAAAATTTTGCTCCGTGTTACCATTAATCCAAATCATACACTAATATAACTTGATTTGATTCTTCAGAAATTCAGGGAGTATTGTTTTGTTGCACCAGCTGTTTTTTGTTATTAGAAATGAGCAGCAGTGTATTTCCAGCAAGTGAATGATTGATTGTGGAACCGCCCCTGTTTGAACACAGGCCTCTCATTATGCTTACTGATAAATACCTACACTGCCTTGTACAGGATACACGCATACAAAAACACAGAATATACAACTGTCAGTTCAAGCACAGCATTGTCTGTTTTCTGGTTTCATTTACTGTAGATCAGGTTGACGCGTGGCTAATACAGTATGTGTTTCAGTGTGTAGGTTCTGTTGCACTGCTTTTCACAGACATGCACAGCTCGCTGACTCTGACTCAGAGAGCTGCTTTACTGTAGATTAGAGGAAGGAAGGACATTGGAGAGAAAGGAGGAGAGGAAGATGGCGAGAGCAGAAAATGGGTCAGACATCTGAGAGCTTGGCATTCCTTTTTCTGCAATAAGTGTCGAGACATTATCCAGTTGCACCTCTTTCTCTCCTCCTTTTTCTTGCTTTCTTTTTCTCATGCATGTTTTTTTACTCCCCCCTTTTCCTGGCCAAGGAAAAGTGCAAAGAGAGGAGAGAGTTATTATGCTTGGCATGTGTGTAGAGGACAGGCTTTAATTTGGTCGCAGCCCAGCTGATCAATCTCCACATTGGATCAGTTACAGCACTCTGTGTGTGTGTGTGTGTGTGTGTGTGTGTGTTTGAATTCATGTAACAGCTAAGCTTTTAAACTATGCAAACCAGCAGATTGCTCTAAAAGTAAGGCACACTGGTTTAAACCTGTGTGGAAATGACTTATTCTCTACACAGAGCTGTGGAGGAACAATGAATTGGATTAGAGTTGAATGAATGTGCTGTGCTCATCTATAATCAAGTCAGAATAAAGGAAATTAAGTGTATTCTCTGTATGCCTAATATTTAAATGTGGAGTGGTATAGGTATAGTGCACATCTGACAGGAATACTGATAATGTGCCATGGTAGATTGCAAGCTCTCACACACACTGATGTACACACATGTACACTGATTTACACTTAAGTAACTAAGGGTGACTTGCATAATATGTAAACAGATGGATGTGATTCAGCGGGTAGTTTGGCAAAGTGTCAGTGAGCATGCAACATTTCCTGTTTGGGGCCTTTCTCTGGCATTGAGAGCACTTAACCTACTTTAGAAAGTCCCAGTTGTTGGTATGATAGCAGTTGTCAGAGTCAGGCTGCAGCGAGGGTCCCCACACAGTTCATTTAGCACTAAACCCTGCACAGCAAAAACACTATTTAGTCTGGAAAAAGTTAAACAGTTTTGTCATATTTTCTTTGTAAGGAGACTGTGAGTGATGTCACAAGTTGTCACAGTCTGGCTCAAAGCTGGACAAAGGGGGGGAGAGACGACACGAGTTATAACCAAAAATGTTTATTTTACATAATTAATAGACAAATGAACACAAAGACAAACAGAGTAGAAGCCAGCGGGGAGAGAGCAACTGGCTGACTGCCACCAGCTTTTATACTGCAGCCAGACCAGGTTAGCTGAATCTCACTGATATTGCATTCAACTGTTAGTTCAAATCTTTAGTGTTTCCTCTTGTAAAAGTGAAACATGACAAATGTCCAGTAACTCAAGTACAGTTAATAATAAGCATCTCTAGACTTTGTTTTCAGTCCTGAACTCGCACCCTCTGGGGCACAGAGCTTTAAGAGTCATCTTGTTAAATGATCATTTGAAATTTCTTGGAGATACTTGCTAGCTTAGCTGCAAACAAGCTGCAAAACAATATATTATATATTTGCTTTCTTTATATTATATACAGCTCTGGAAAAAATTAAGAGACCACTGCATGAAAGCTGTTATGGCAAATCAGGGTTATTCCACCAAATAT